>WHYT01012762.1:27414-57915 GCA_009806455.1 Tetrax tetrax | reverse complement strand
CCCGGTACCGGTACCGGTGCCGCCGCCGCCGCACGGAGCCCGGCCCGGCGGCAGAGGCGGAAGGGACGGCGCGCGCGCGGGGGCTGCCGGGAAGGAGGCGGGCGGCCGCCATTCGCGCGGGGGCCGCCGGGAAGTGGAGTCCGGGGTGGGGGCGCCTGCGCAGTGCGGGGAGGGGGGAGCCCCCTGCCACGTGCAGCCGGCCCCGCAGAGGGGCCGCTACCGGTAGCCCCGCAACACCCGGCGGGCGGGCGGGCGAGGGGCCCGGGGACGGCGGCGTGAGGGCGGGCAGAGCCCCACTCGCGGCCTGCCCGTCCTGTCCCAGGAGGTGTTTAAAGAAGTAAAATAAGAGTTTCAGCTCTCCAGAGGGAGCTGCTGGGAACAAAAGCCTTGCTCGGCTGTTGTTTGGTTTTTTCCTTTGGTGGTCGTCCCCCTCCCTAACCCCCCCCACCCCTTTTCACCTACCACCCCCCAGGCAGCCCGGAGCCGGGGACACTACAAAAACAAGCCCAGTCCCCCACAGCAGCACAGGCAGCCTTTCTCCGTTCTACATACTTTATTAGATTGAGAGCTGGACAAATCACACGGTGTACAAAATGGAGACCACACTACCAGAAGCAGGACTGTGGGCAGCAGCAGCATTCCTATGGCCCAGAAGCGTTTGGTAGACGTGTGGAGAGGGCAGGCTGGGGCAGGGGGCTCTTACTGCCAACTGCATTTTCGATTCCCCGAGGACAGACCCTGTTCACATCCTGACAGAGCTCAGCTGACCCACGCTCCCTGGGACAGGGACCCACGTTTCCAATTTGTTTGGAAAGGACAGACTGGCTCGAGCCAGCAGCGGGTAGGGGTAAGCGCTCCAAGGACCTGAAATGCTGTGCCACCCACATACACACCAGCAAGAGTCTAAACCCTCATCCTTTTTGGTCACAAACCTTCCCACGGCAGGACTCTATACTGACGACTTTGCAAGAAATAGAAGGTGGTGGTGAGATCCGGCGATGCCACCATCTCCTCTGGCGGAGGCCCGACAAACTCACCACGCCAGGCATCTCAGACTGGCCAGCAACATCTACCACAACAGCAATAGCTAGTACAGAAGCCAGGGTAACTTCAGCTCAGATTTGTCCAGTCTATGTTTAGGTCTATTCTACGAGTACATATGCACAAGAACTTCAAAAATACTAGGATATGATGCAAGTAGTGAGACACCAACAGAAGAGGAGTTTAATGGTGGACGTTCCCTAGAAAGATCACGAGAAGATGGGAGTTAGACTAGCCCTTCCCCACCCTGGGACGGGGAGCAGGAGGCTGACTGCACCCCTGCGCACGACTGGGTTCTGAACTTCAGCTGCAGCGTGGGTGGCAACTGAGCACGGGCAGGCGAGTCCGCTCCCAAGGTGAGCCACAGGGTCTTTCAATCTGCGTAGAGGGGCCAGGCAGATGTTTTCTCTGAATGTAGTTGAAGACTGAGGAGAGGCGGAGGATGGCTTGGAGAAGAGGGAGCCCGCCAGCCTGCTGGGGCTAGCATCTGGTCTCGTAGATCCCGCTCCTGCCGATGTACCTCACCCATTTAATCACATCATGGTCACTGTAGTTCAGCTTTGGCTCAAAGACTTTCAGGTAGCGCACCTTCAGCCCAGAGGGCGCAAACGGGACCTATCGACAAGGGAAAGGCAACAGAGAGCATTGGAACAGAGGGGTAAGAAGCTCTCCATACCCAAGAGCCAGAGGACCCCTTGGCTATGCATCTAGCAATGGACATCAGGAACCACTGTTCCCTTCCCGACTCCCTGCATGCACGGTGACAGACTCCAGTGGCTTTAAGGGCCATTTTCTTCCATTAGCTTTGCCACTTGTCGGCCCCATATCGCAGAGAATCATACGGCAGCTCGGGACAGGGAACACTCAGACCTGTGCAGCTCCCCGAGGGCAGAAGGGACTGGACTGACGGAGCTTCTCCAAGGTTAGCTGCACCCTGGAAGGCAGACAGGGACTCACCTCAAAGTTCATGGAGATGGGTGGCCGAGCCCACTTCTTCTTGTCATTGGTGGGCAACAGCTCAATCTCTGCACTGATCTGGGATTCCTTCATTCCAGCCATACGTTTTATCCTGTCAGAGAAAGTGGAGAAGTGAGGAGGTGTCCAAGTTTATTCTCCTCCACATGCTCAGGGCAGACAGGGGCACTAAGCACACTCTGCCTCCCCAAGCTCTGTCCTTGCAGCACCCCAAACCCAACACGCTCACTCACTTCCAGACAATGGCGTTCTCGCTGGCCTTGTACTTTGCCTTCCCTTTCATACAGATGACTTGCACTCCACTGGTATTGAGGGGCGTGGGGATCCGGACCTGGAAGGCACAGACTGGTGAGCTGGGGCCAGGAGACTGCAGCCTGGGCATCCTGTGCAGTCCACCTCCTCCCAGGAGAGCAGAGCTGCTGTCCTGGACCCTTTGGCCCTCTCTCCATCTCTGGGCTCAAAGAACATCAGCTACCACAAGGCATCCTAGGCTAGCTCTCCAGCTTCTTGCTTTGAAGTAAAGGTTCAAACACACTTTCAGAATCCGTAACAGTCAGTGAGGTACAGGGCAGAGCTCTCCAGCTCAGGCTGCAGTAAACCTGGCGAGTGCTGGGCAGATGAACTCACACAGGACGCCAGGCTGGCCACGGAGGTCTGGCTGCACCAGGCTCCAGACAGCCTAGCTTTGCAGCAATGAGCCTTCCCCAGAAGGGGAGTGACCTGCACAGCCACCCTTCGCCTGTCTGACACACCACCAGATCACACGGACAGAAGAACGTGAACTTTTCACAGTGGCTGAGACATTCAGTGAACAGTTGCTGCAGAAGTGAGGCCTCTGCCAAGGTGGCTGTGCAACTGCTTCCACCTCCCTGTCCTGAGGCAGTTCCCCTCACAGCACAGCAGCACCACACCGCTGGTGGTGCACTCAGTTCAATTCTAGTCCCACACAAGCTGGAGGACTCGGCAGCAACAGACAGAGTAGAGGCACGACTCCCAGGCACAAGAGGCCACGGGTTTTTAGTCTCTTACCTCTATCTTCTGGGCCAGCAAGGAAGGTTTGAAATTTGATTTGATCACCACCTTCACTTCCAGCTTGGTCCGACCCACCTCCCGCACCAGTGGGATCACGCGGAAGGGAAGGATGATGTCCTTAGTGGTTCGGTATCTGCAGGGATGGAAGCAACAGTGAACTCTGAGGAGGAGTTAACTCTCTTATGGCCTCAAATTGTATCACCTTCCTAAAGGGGCAGCCTCTGCATACAGGGAACAGCTCAGAAACATCATCCAGAAAGGGAGCCATCCCAGAAGGAGGCAGCAAGACCTGTGCTGCCACACAGCAGTGATGGTTTCTTGAGTCCCAAGTTTTAAATCTGGTTCCTGCCAATAACCCTGTTCAAAGACACCGGTTTTAAGCACTGAAAAAACAGATACAGCAAGCTAGAGGGTAAGGCAACCCACATCCAACACTATGGTTGTGGCAAATAAAACCATGCAGCTAAGCTTCTACCACATCTGTGAAAGACATTCGTGGGACACCCTATAGATTCCACTCTGAAAAGCAGGCAAGAGCATATTTGTTAGGTGCACAAGGCCTGCAAGTCCGCCCGAGAGCAGCAACGCTACCGCAGCAGCAAGGAGATGCCAACACCAGCCTGTTCATCCCTCGCCAGCGTACCTCATGAGCTCAAACTCTCCATCTGGTGGAATGAAGCTGATGCTCCTCTCGGAATCAAACTTGCTGAGCCTCACGCACTGGTGGAAAGTGCAGTCGTCGATGGCAATTGACTGTTTGCCGCTAAAAAAAAAACCCACCACACAAGACAATTAAACAAATGCAAGCTACAGCCCTGGTATCTTGGTGCAGTCAAAGTCTGTGCAGGCAGAAACTACTCTACAGAGCACGTTGCCATTGCAGGTGTCCAGGAAATGGGGAGGCAGGGAGAGATTTAGGGGACAGCAGCCTCTTGGCTCAGACTTTTCTTGTTTTACCACCACAGATGAGCCTGCAGGAAGCTGATTTGAAAGAATTCTCTCTCCTCTCCCCAAAGAGGGCAGAGATTAGAGGAGCACCCTTCTGTCACAGCCGACAACACAATGCTCAGGTCTGCCTCCCAGAAGCACCTCAGTACTGCAAGGGCAACTCTGCTAGCCCAAGTCTTCTCGCAGCACAGTTCAGAGGAGAGAACACACTTTCCTGTCCACAAAGCTATCCCACTGCCATACAGCCAGGAGATGCCAAGTTTGGGGTCTTCCTGTTCAGAAATATCCTCACAGCTGTTGATTTCAACACTGCTAGCAGGTGGTTTGATTCTGATCCGATTTGCCAAAGACCACAATATTATGCCATAAAGTTACTCTCCCACTTCTAAAAATCTCTACAGCTACCACCTGTCCATCTAGGTGCACTGGCCTAACCTGCTAGTACTGAACTCGTGCTGCGCTCCAGCCTCCGAGAATACCTTCCTCAGTGCAGGTCCTGAGGTCAGCGAACTCCCAGCCACCAAGAAGGACCAGAAAATGGGAAGGCAGCAGCTACAGAAGAGGCAGCAGTGTAGAGAAGGTGCAGCAGGGTAGCATTTTGGTATCCAGGCTGCCTCAACTGCTGGGAGCAACAGGACAACCATGCAAGTGTGTTGAGATAGTATAAGCACTATAGGCAGGTTCAACTGTCCTAGGAACCACCGTTAGCTGCATAATGGACCAACTCCAGGCTTACTAGCTGTTTAGTTACACAACCCAGTGGTGTAGTCTGTGCTTCGTAAGTGGGAGTTAAGTTTTTCCTACTCTGTTGCCCAGATGGCAGCCAATGCTGGCCAACTAGCTCTTGTTTCTTTGGAAAACTGCTGGGAAAGCCCTGCTACCTAGCACTGCCCCAGGTCTCAGTGGCATTACTCAGAGTTTGGCATTGCCACATGCTAAATGCCAAAAACCAACTGGCAACAGCTGTCTCTTTTGGTCACCTCAACTAAATCCTCCTAGAGAGCAACATCTCCAAGCTCTTGCCCACTGCAGAACCACAGCTGAGAACCACCACCTAGCGAGAGTCCCTATCCATGTTGCTTCTGTAACTCAAGGAAACAGCACATTTATGGGTTAAGGCGCTCACAGCACAGAAGCTTTGGGACAGCGTTACTGACTCTTCAGAGGCCTACGCAGACGACGTTTTCACTAGAGTGTATCTCGTCACGGGGCAGCCACCTGAAGCTCATCCATTTTACTAGCTAGATTCAGGTATAAGAAAGATGGCTTAAAGGTGACAGTGAAGTGATAGCTCTTGGTTCTGAGAGAAAAGGTAAATAGCAGCTCAGCTCCGTTTACAGGAACCATCACGTAAAGTGTCTGAAATCCAAGCTACATGCACAAGTCACATGAAGCAAGAGACAGGGGAGACATCAGAGTACACACACAGCTGAAGCAGATCATCTACCTTCCCAATTCACTGGGTGTCAGCAAAAAAAAAAAAAAAAAAAAAAAAAAAAAAAAAAAAGAAAAAAGAAAAAAAAAGAACACAACCAAGAGAAATACAGTTGAGTTGCAAATGGTTAGTGAGAGAGAAAAAAGTGGCAGGCCCTGTGCGTTTAACTCCTTAGGAGTAAGCAGGAAGGCTGGAAAAGGCATAATACCTGTTTTCAGCTTCAATGTGGGTACTGATGAGTAGCTGGGAAGGAAGGCAGCTGGGCTCCCAGAAGGGATGTGCCTCCAACCCACTCAGCCACTGACCACCTGTATGGTAGCAGGAGGGCCTTACCCAGTCTGTCAGCTGTTGTAGTTTGTGGGAACAGTTCAGGTAGAACAGACTGCTGTCAGAGGGATTCTTTTACTGTTCCTTGGGAACACCACTACTGTATCCCACGATTAAGAGCCTCTGCACTGACTAGAACCACTACAGACAAGTTCTGGCAAAATTCATCTTGGCGAAGTGTTTCCAGCTGCAAGAACTCCACACTTAATGTGTGTGAATCTTAATATTTGAAAAGCTGCAAAGAAGCCCTCTGTATTGAGACCCTCGGACTGGTAGCTTGCATGACAGTTGACCTACCCAGAGAAAAATTAGCAGTAATATCTGAAGGTAATAAAAGATTAGCTTCATCTGCCAGATCAGAACAGCTATTAAGTGCTGCCCTTTTTCATAAGGGTCCCTGGTAGCAAATGGCTTTTGCTCCAATGCCTCTTACCTTTTCCCCGTTTCATCCGCAGTCCCTTTGCCCTGTTTTTCAATGACAATCTTGTCATTCATGCCAAACTTGCACTCCGGCATTCCACTCAGATAACTCTTCATCACCACTCTGCCAGAGACATGGGCACTCAAAACCTGACCTGGTAGAGAGAAGAGCACAGTTCAGAACACTTACACAAGTCTCACTCACAAACCTTGAAAGGGAGAAAGATGCCAGCTCTACACCTCCTGCTTACCCTGGGGGGACATCAAGAGGTTCACGCTCTCCAGCACATCAAGAAAAAGTTCATTGCGACGGTATTTGATCCCTTCACGTCTCCATCCAATCTGTCCAGTCACCTGGCTGGTGATCTGGGACTGCTCTTCCTTAGTCTGAAGGGAAGAAATGACATCTTAGACCTCTAGATAAACTCAAAGACTAAGAAGGGTTACTCTGAAGCTAAGAGCAAGCACTTTCCATTTATTACACACAACTGCTTTTGACACTTAGACATGGGTGCTATCATGCCACTCTATGACTTGGTCATTCCCTCCTCAGTACAGCAAATCCTGTGCCTAACTAAAAATTGGTCATAACAGGAGGAAAGGTTCTTCCCTTTTGTTAGTGAGCCCATTAGGCTACATCTAGGTGCAGTGAGGCACGGGCTCCACCAATGACATTCAAATCACATCTCAAACTGTGACATCAATCCACGTTAAGCAGAGAAGCAGCTGACAGGCCAGTTCACACCTTTATCCAACATGAAACCCTGGGGCCACAAGACAGCAGGTCCCCAAGGACTGCTTCTTAATGACTGCAGTCAGAGTTACACACCGAGACTAACCTAACACGCACGTAACTACGCACAGGCTCTAAGCCTCCTAAGAGCACTAAGGATTGTGCTGACAAGCACTAGGAGGTTTCCTACCTGATGCTACAGGCGGGGTCCAGTCACACGCAGAAAGTCAAGAAGTAGATGTGTAGCAGCAAGTGTGGTGCATACAGGGTTAACAGGCAAGCAGGTCAATAGCAAGAAAAGGGAGGAAGGGAGAAAGAGGCAGGTTAGGCTTAAGGCTACCTCAGGACAGGAACAAAGCAGGCCAGCTCATCATTAATTAGGTAGCTAATTAGCACAAACAAGATGAGGGGCTTCCACCTTTAGCTCCCCTCAGGAAACCCAGCACTCCTAGCAGTGAAATGGCTTTTAAGGCTTAGTGCATTACGCACCACCCAAACACAAGGCAGAACAGAGAGAGTGTCAGACAGGCCAAATACCACTCCCACTAACGCTCCTACGCAGAGCAGACTCCTCACATCGCCGTTCCTAAAGCAAGCCCTAGATGTTTACCATGGCACAGATGCCCAGACTATGAGAAGTATGAGGCACCCAGGACTGCAGGCATCTTAAGTCCGGGTTCGGTATAAAGTTATATCCTCGTTAATTCCACCTCTTCCTCTGCAGAATGCAGAAGTGGGTCCTGCCCCAGCAGCCTTGCAGTGGGCCCACAGGGTGGCAGTACATGATCTCAGCTTTCAACCAGCAGCAGCTTGGTTTCACACGTGCTCTTGCTACAGACGTGGTCACTCCTTGAGCCAGCACAGCCATTACTGTAACATCCAAGAGGCAGAGTTTTACGCTCCTCTGGGAACTGCCTAGGTAACTGCTCAGTGCAGTAAGAAGTACCCCCCTTGCCTGTCCCACAAAAAAGCCTCCTTATCTGCCTTACTCAGTGCTTTGTTCAAGCTCAAGAGGAACGAGAGGCACATGCAGATATAATACCCAGTTCTCCAGTTTCCAAAGGGACACTGATCATGTGCTGATGTTCCCATCTCCTGTAATAGCATCAGTGCTGTGAACCTCTACTGGTCACTACGGAAAGTGACTGGATGGTAGCAGTTGCCTGGGGAGCACTGAAGCTGAGATCACCCAGCAGCATGAGTGTTCGCTAACAGAAGGACTTAAGGTATCTGGGTCTGAAATTTCTCAGGACTGGGAGCTTCCCTGAGCTGCATGAATAAGACAGCTAAAACTGGACAAGAATATCCAACTTGTACTCAGTTGCCAGCATGCTGACTAGGTTAAAGGCAGAGCTACAAGCAGGTTTCCTGGACTCTGGCAGCTGGTGGCAGTCCTCTCCTCACTTTTTAAAAGTACTCCTAGCATTTTAACACTACAGTATGTCTAAGGTTTGAGGCAACACTGTAACTAAGAGTTGACAAACTCACACTCCCAGAAAGCACTTCGACAGGAAGAAAATGACAACACTCATCCAATTAATGAAGTCTGGACAGATGCAGGAGTTGAAGAGCTGAAGAGTGAGAAGAGCACATGGAGCACAGCTCCACCTCGAGGTGCAAGAGCAGGTTTAGCCTCTGCTGGAGGAAGATATCTAAACCAATGCTTGCATCAGTTCTGACACAGGACATCAGCATGGCCTGCAGTCCTGCTATTTGAGCAGCGGTCTACTTCATGGGTAGGGACTAGAACTGAAACCATGTTGCACATCAGCACCTTCTAAAAATCCATGTGCTACACCACCCCATCCCCACAGCACAGGGGTAATTCCCTTGACAAGCAACGCAGCAATATTGGACCCACTTTCAAAAAAAAAAAAAAAAAAAAAAAAAAAAAAAAAAAAAAAAAAAAAAAGCAGATCTTGGAATACAAGATCATCAGCCCTGGAAAGACCACTGTAGCCGTATAGGGTGGGCATTCAGAGGGCAGCAGCTCAGTATGCCTCAAATCTTCCATTGAGAACAAAGCCAAAAAATTCAGTTTGGAAAATCTGCCATAGCCGTGAATTTTACTCCTTAAATTCAGGACACAAGACCAAGGAAAGCAGTATCAGGAACTAAGCAGGGATAAGGGAACACAGATGACAGGCCATCCAGTCCCAGATTTTGGTCCAAGGTACCTGCCAGAAGCTGGCCATAAGTGAAGGAGGAGCTGGAGGCTAGATGTACCACAGTAGAGAGCAGACAAAGAAAAATGGCAAGTACTGTTTCAACTGTTGCCCCCGCCATACTGTGCTTGGAAAGGATTACTTCCGCTTTTTGAACTTGGCTGCACAAACTTCCAACACAGAGCAGAATAACTGCTTACTTATGAAAAGCTGTAGTCCAAAATTCTTTGTAAGGGAAGGACTAAACCTGCTGCTGAACGCAGCAAGATGCCGTGACAGCGGTTTGCACACAAACAGTTTAAGAGTGTTAAAACAGACAAGAGCAGGAAAAATAAAAAAGAGCTAGGGAAGGAAGTGAGGGTGGTGGTTAGTTTTGAGTTTTCCTAGGAACAGGAGCTGACTCAGCGATCTTGAGTGCTGACTGCCCAAAATGTCAGTCTGCAGAAGGCCAGAGTGATTTACACTGGGGCTCGGGGTGGGGGACTGAGACCGGATGCGCTCTCATCTGGCCACTGATGTTTGCATACCCTCTTGCAAAACACTGCTGTTCTAGCGGGAAGTAAGGTTTCTCAGGGGCAGCTTCTCTCTCACCGTCTTATTGAGAGATGCAACTAGTCTGGCAACTAGCAGATTAAAAAGAAGCTCTTAGGAAGTCAGTGCTAATGAACAGAGTTAAAACAGAGCCTCCAGAGACTTTGACCTCTGCTTATCCTTAGCAAGAACATTTGCCAGACAGGCTCTTGTTTAGCATTTGCTTCTGTTTGTACCTTGGGGCTGAAGTTTCACCCAGATTTCTCCTGCAAACAGCGTCAGCACAAACTGACTCCCAGCTTTTCTCCTGGCTCACCCGCTACACAGAGGAGAGGACCGAGTCTTAGGCTAGGTCCTCATTATGAGTCGCATAGCTGTGTTGGATGGACAAGGTGAGCAATATTCCTTGAGGACACAAGAAAGTGACTGTAACAGTCCTTTGGTTTCAGAGGTTGAGCACAAGCTGTCCAAGAATGAAAGCTTAGCTGTGAGGACTATAGCCTGGATTACGATTAAAGCTAGTTTAAAATGCATCCCCAAGAATAGTACAGTTTAAATGTCTTTTCCCCAAGTGTCCTTTATCTTCTACCTCCCTTAATCTTTGTTGAAAGATTTAATACTGTGCCAAATGCACCATTGAGATTCTCACCTCTAACATGAGAAAGCTGAGACCCTAGGGATGCTGATCTGCAAAGTTACAGGTAGCAACAGAGTAACATCAGCTTCCTGACTGACTGCACGATTCACAAGGCTGAAGAATACCTCATTACAAAGCAAGCTTGGAAGCCTGACAGCTCAAAGCACTGAAGGCTGGTGGAGAACAGACCTGCTCAGTGAGCTCAGAAGAGCTGTTTCTGGTTCCGCAGGTAGATTTGTTTATCCTTTGTCAGAAACTGACAATCATTTACATGCAAGGGATTGGCATTATCCTAGCTCAGGGCCCTTCCTCCTGCATCTTATCACGTGCCAGGGAACACAAGGTCACACAAACACAGATACAAGAGAGATGCCACTGAGCTACATCCCTGCCAGGGTGTTCTCAATCTACTCACGCACCTCCACCCAGCACAGGTCAAATGGTTAGCTGGCAGTTAAGACTGTATTTTCTTGAAAAAGCTTACAGAAAATTAACCAGCAGTGCTGTACCCCAAATTCCTCTGTTACCTGACTCTTGATGCCTTGCTGAGTGATGAAAGTCTTCAGGGCTCCCGTTTCAGAGTTCTGAGGATAGCCAAAGTCCAGGATTTCTACAGAAGGGAAAAAGGTTAGTTCAGAGCTGCAAGGTATAAACAAGCCAACCACGCTAACTGTTTGCCTAAGGAGAGAGAGAATTAGTGCACAGACACTGCCCATACATTAAATTTCTGAATAAGTTGCTAGAACATTCCTTACCAAGGGAAAAGAAACAGCCTTGTTTTGACTTCCCTGTGCAATATTTTGGAGAAGAGGGGTGATGAAAAGCTGTCCAACTAATAAATTAGTCGCTTTTTAAATACAACTGCACTTCAGGACTAAATACCAACTAGACTAGCCATATACACAGGGCACAGAGTTTTTACAAAAACAGCCAAGGACAATGAAGAGGGTTTATCCAACAGCAGAACAATCTATCTTCACAGCATTTTCTTTAGGTTTTGATTCTCATATGAAGATGTAACAAAAAACAGAACTTAAAAATAACAGCAGAGTAGTGGCAGTGCAGGATGATCAGTGTGAGAGAGAAACTGATGTTAACTACAGACAGTTAGTGTACTCAACACCACCCTCCTCAGAGGAAGGGAACAACCCACAAGAGATACAGAGGAGAGAAGACCACTAACACGAATGCTGAGTAACAGCACACTGGCAGGTTTTGATCTCGCTGTGCCTGCCAGGAGACAGCAGTGACTGAGTAAAGCAGAGATAGCATTCTTTTGGTACGCCCAGAGGGAACAGCGAACCCATCAGTCACTGTGACCTTTGGCTGAGAATCCCAGGACATACACGCGTGGTGCCTTGTCTAGAAAACAAATGGAAGCATAACTAATACGAAGTGCTCATGTTATGCGAAACAGGGACAGCTCAAGGGCAATCTCCATGGGCAGGCTGATATCACCAGGAGCTGAACAGACACGGTACCATTATTCTATGGTGAAATTGGGAGCTGGATCACCGGGGGAGGGAGGGCTGGGGACAGAATAGGTTGGGTTTTATTGATTTCCTTCTGTCTCAGAACTGACCCCAAGAAGCAACCCAAGAGTGGCAACCAACTGCAGCCTGTGGTGCCTGCTACCATACAGCGCTAGAGCCACCTGGGGACCCACTGGAATGGCTGGCCTTAGAGGTGCTAATGATGGTCCTTGTATATACTTCAGTGTAACAACAGCCCCACAGCTGCACAGGATCCACTCAGAAGCTGGGGTCCAGTACCAGCTGCCTCATTTATACAAACACACAGCCCCCAACACTTCAGCAAAGTGAGCTGAAGTGTCAACAGAAAGCTATGGGCTTGAGATGCTATCTACGCTTACGGTATAGGTGGCCTTAGAAAGCAGAACAAGCAATTTTGAACTCAGTCACACATGTTAAAAATACTTCAAGGATTATTACTACAAACCAAGCTAAGGATTTTTAGAATGAGCAAGTGCAGTATTGCATAACAGATAAGGGAAACATCTCACCATCCAGTAGCTCATAGATCAGCACAAAGTTGTTCTTTATATTCTCCTCGCTGATCTTCCCAAAGTAGGCAGTCATCACGTCACACATCTTGTAAAGAAACTCGAAGACCATGGCAGCGTTGACATTCTGCTTGGTGACAGCAGCCAGCCAGATGTTGGAACGCTTGACATGGAAGAAACTTGTGCGGGCGATGTTGGTGACAGGCGAGCGTACCTGCTGCCGGGCGTGGATGACATTGACGCGGAAGGCGTCGACAGCATTCCGCCTACAAGATCACCACCAAAGATACGTTAGCACAGCACACTTGTGGTAACAAGCTGGCTGCACAGTTCTGCTTATGCGATTAGTCAGAAACTGAACTACATTCACCAAGCTCACTTCGGAAGGGTGCCTGGGGACGTCTCCAAGGAGAACTGAAGGCTCTGAGCAGAGTTAGACATGAAGTTCTGCACAAACTAAAGGTGAGACGGGGCGCTACTGATCTCTAAGGAGTTTCGAACTACAGTGCAACTGTAGTCAGAAGGAGAAACTAACCTCCATCTATAGTTAAGATGGCAAAGGAATCTTCCCTTCAATTAATTTTGCTAGCACTCCTGATCGATTTCTGTAGCCAGGAACAAACACCATAGCAGGTAATGGCTCAAAGAAGAGCCTAGTTTTGATCAAACATCTAGTTACTGTTCTACACTGCATGCCCAGGCCTTCATACTCTTGCCCCAAAGCAAGCTGTAGTATCTCAAGATATTTGTCAATGGTAGTTCCTCCCAGACATACTATGGAGGAAAAAAAAAAAACAGCAAAACCTACCCAGGTCACTGGACAGAAGTCACTGCCCAGGTACAGCATGGAAGGGAGCTTTAGTTCTCAGATCCACCTCACCACCATACCCCAGGCACCACGGAGGGCAGGCTCAAAGCAGCAAGCAGGATTAGGAACATTTTTGGCTTTCCAGTTACACGTGTCCTCTCAAGCCTGCTAGCTTTCAGAATATGTCTCTGGCAGACGGATTTAGGGTCCCCACAGTGCAATGTGCTAGTGGCACTGCATTACGTGCACTGGACGGTCCAGTACCATTTACGGTAAAAGAGGTTCTGCACAGTCCCAAAAAGGTGCTGTGCAAGCTTCCCCTAGCTGCCACAATCTTTAATCCATACACTAGTGACAGGGAACAAATTCCTCCTGGGTAAACAGGGATGTCTGAGTGGCACTCTGGATGCCAGCTCTTCCACACTAGAGTTTCCTCATCTCCTAACTACAAGTCAGGATAAACTCCCCAAATTAAGCTAAAGCCCACCCATTCTAAGAACACAGGAAGGAAGCCAGAGTGCTTTATATGACAAGACCAAGTCTTAAAGCAATAGTCTACACACAAAGCCAAGATTCATCTAGTTGTGTTTTATTACTTGGGGGTCTTCTGACTGCAGCATCAAGGTCATGGTGCTGATTACACAGAACCAGAACCATGTTTGAGAGCAAACAGTAATAATATCCTCACAAGCAAGGATACAGGCATACAAATGTTCATAAGCATTGAGGGTTGTCGGCAATTCAGCAGACACTTCCAAGTTTGAAAACAAAGTGTATTCAAAGGAACATATGCTACCACAGCAGGTGTTTGCTCCTTGAAGGTCTGGGTACATATGTAGAAGCTTCATCAGTAAACACACTCCCCCATAAACAAAATTCTGGCCTTCAAATACTTCTCAGGTTTTACTGCCCCAGAAGGTTTGCAAGTTTGAGTTAATGTTTAATTTCTACCTTAGCTTTTCCATAAGAAAGTAATTTAATCTACTACAAAATAACGATATCTAAAAGTCCCATTCCTCCCCTCCAGCAAGCCTTGAAAGGAAAGTTCAGCTTGTTTTGGAGCATTAGCCCTCCCAGCCTCAAGTTCTAACCCACTAGAACTAGTACCAGAACCAAACCAAGCAGACTGGTGCATGCTAGAGGAGAAGCCTCAGGTTGGTGAAGCTTTTCCAGCACACTAATTGCCCGCTGTGCAGTGCCAGTCACTGCCTACCACGCGTCTCTTACCTATTGCTACAGCAGCCAATGAGATGGGATGGACAGAAATGGCGCCAGCGGAGAAAGGAGGAGTGACAGCAACAAGAGAAAGGGTTAGAAACACACACACAAGGCACAATGAATCCAAAGAGATAAGGAGAGACCAAACAGCACCCCCTCCCCCTGCTCCTGGGCACAAAAGGCCAAGGTGGCATTGGATGGACAGTAACAAGCTGTGTCAGCAATGAAGCCCTCACAAGGCACAACACTGACATGCCGTGGTCAGGCTGCCAGCGTTGGCAGACTTGTGTTTGGTTGAATTTTAGGGCTAACTGGGCCTTTAGTCCAGATAAGCTGCATCCATATCACATCAGTGATACCCAGTCTGCTCTGCTAATACACGTGGCAGGCCTTGGAGGGGAAAAATCCCAAAGCTTCAATTTGAGGCATCGCTTGGGGACTGTAGAGTATCAGGTATCTTCTTCCCAGTCTGCCTCGGAACAGGGCTGCAAGTCTGAGTGGGCATTTCTATGACAGGACTTCTCATCTGAAGCTGTTTGGGTTGATGCTTTCCGGCTTGGTACAGCCAACAGGAAATACAGCAAGTTTGATAGAGCTGGAGCACATCTGGAGAGATACAGCAAATCCTACAGATTCAGACACTGCTCTATCCAGCTTGCACTTTT
The DNA here is from genome assembly GCA_009806455.1 of Tetrax tetrax. Classification (NCBI taxonomy): domain Eukaryota; kingdom Metazoa; phylum Chordata; class Aves; order Otidiformes; family Otididae; genus Tetrax; species Tetrax tetrax. The sequence continues at coordinate 42,957 of WHYT01012762.1, read as the reverse complement.
TCCTTAAGGATCAAGAGCAATGAAGCTGAAGTGATGTATTAGAAGCTCAGAAACCAAACGTCTGTTATGTTTAAAATGCATGCAGTTTGTCATGTAAGCTGCTCAATTTCAAATAGCTTATTTTATTAAATAGCTACATTTTTAAATGCAGGGAGGGTAGGTTCTCCAATGACTATGTCACTGAAGAACAGACACTTGAAGATCACAGTAGAGCCCTCCATGGTATCCTGAATTAAATGCAGAGTGCTTTTTTTTATTTTAAGAGGCTGCTTATGCATGCAGCTAGCTGCTGTATGGACAGATGCGCTACATGCACTAAAGCCATTCTAAGTTGCAAGCAAACAAAGTCCAAGTTTTGTGGTACTTTTGCCTTTAACAAAGTCAAGGGAAGGGTCACCACTTTGATCGTTAACATTTGAGCTAGCATGTGCTTGCTTAGAACCCTAAACTGTGCAAGGGGAGGGCTTCTCATAACCAGAGATAACCTTCAGTATCTCCCAACACATAGGTTGAGGCTTCAGAATGCAAAAGGCAAGTGCCAAGACCAAAGAGTCTTAAGGGTCAATCACTCAGAGCCAGCATAAAGACAAGCAGCAGCTATGCTTATTGCTCATTCAGCCTAGCTCCTGACAGGCTGGATGGGCTCAGCCCTCAGCACTTCAGATCTATCATTAGGAATTTAAATCTGCATAGTACTCTAGAAGTCTATCACCTGGTTGTTCGGTTAGAGTTGAGTAGAAGCTACAGTATCATGGCTATTCCTTTCCCTCGCTCCCTCTGAAGGTTAGGTTACTAAAAAGCCTTCAAGTAAACCTGGCATTGATGCTAGCGTTCAGAGCAGGAAATGGCAGACAGCCTACTCCACTTGCTCGCTACAGAGCTGAAGATTCTCAGTTACTTGATTATATCACAAGACAAGAAGATGAGACCTAGCCGTTTCAAGTCAACTTTAAAAATAAGATTAGTTATCTAAAAAATTGCAAAGCAGGCTTCAAGGCCTGTTTCAGAAGGAATCTGACACCTTGGGGAGCAAGCTTGGTTAATAGCCAGCACCAGCTCCACCTAAGTCACAAGGCTGACCCTTTCACAGGAACTGAAAGAAGGATTTCACTCAAAGGAACACTGACTCCTGAAGCCCTAGAGAAAACACTTGAATCTTTTTGGCATCCTCTGCCAAAGGAAAGAGTTAAGATAGGATCAGGCAGGAAATCCTGTTTTCTAGTTTTGCCTGGCCAGCTGGCAAGAAGTACTTTATCATGTACTGAACAAGTCACTCACTTTACAAGAGGAATAAACCATGACAAAAAAGCAACAGAAGATCACGACACTAAAAACAACAACTTCACTCTCCAGTTTAAAGGGCACACTGGCTGTGGAGATGTAAATTAAAAGATCTTCAATAAACATCAGTTCAAGCACAATCCTATCTAAGTGCTTTAAGTTTGCAAGCCACAGGAAAAAAAAAAAAAAAAAACAAACCACCAAACCATATCATCAGAAACTACCTTAACAGTGATACCTAGCCCTGCACACAATGTATTCTCAAAACACATCAATAATCCAGCTTGGCTTGTTTCAGTCACTGTAAAATCTACTAATTATGGGAACTTTACAAAGTCAGATCTGGCATACGAATTGCTCTGAAGAGCTTCAGCTAACAAAGATTCCAGAGTGAAAGGAGTTAGTAGAACAGGGGAGAGGTAAAACTTTGTAGCCAGCAGTTTTCTGCTTCAGAAATAGAATACTTCCTGGCTGAGCTCTGTGCGGAAGACCTGGAGTAACGTAGCCAATCTTAGAACAGCTGCTTTACTCTGCCTTAGTTGACTTTGAGCAAGTCAGGAGATACTTAAAGCTCATTAGGGGAAGCCTCATTACAGACACTGTGTTGACTGCTACTCCACCAATGAAACGGTGCAAGCAATTTAACCTCCACTAGACATTCCATAACCAGAAGGGACACACTTATCAGACTAGAGAAGTGCGAAGGCAGACTGGCTTGACAGTTGGTTTTGGTTTTTTTTCTTAATTCATGGCAACAACTTATTTCACAGAACACCTTGCCACTACTCATTGTGGAGACCTGCTACAAACTATTTCTTCCTAAACTGGCCAAAAGGACTCTCTCTTGTTGGACTTTGAATTAACACCTACCACAGCCCTGCTTCCATCAGCGATGTTTCGACTCTCTTAAGTTCGATTACTAACTTCCACCTCATGCCTAACACTAATGAAAACCCACCAGGAAGAGTAGTGTTGTGCAAGAAAGCTGCTTAAGGTTTTCAGTCCAAGCAGCATCATCACTTTATATCAGGTTCCCTATAGCACTACCCACTGCCTATGACACCAAAGTTTTAGAAAGGTCCCTTCTGGGAACTAGCAGGCTAAGGATTGTACAGACCCAGTCTAAGTGAGCAACATAACACTTGTGTGAAGTTCAGTGAGACACCTACAATCTACTGAAGGCTTTCAGCACGTCCCACAACTTTAATTACCCAATGAATGTAAGCTTTTTACAAACAAGGCTGCCGTACAAAGTTGGGGTACAGAATGCCAACTTTAAGCACACAGCTGTGGTTATTACAAGACTGCTTGTAGACACAACTTTCCAAGTGCCAAAGACCATAGACTGTCTTCTGCGTGCCTGTACTTGATGCTAGACATTTGCGTTTGAAACTAATTCAGAGCCCTGGTTACAGTGCACAGCAGACAGTTCCCACATTACTACTCCATAAAGTTAGTGAGGCTGGTAGACTCCTGCAGTAGCAGTCCATGTTGCTGAAGCATTTGGAGTAATGGCCAGATGTCTACCACCCAAAATAAAGTCCTAAGTTTGCCCGTAGGCCTGAACTAAGCCTAGAGCAGCAAGTTGAGTTGCAGTCTTACATGCACGCACAGCTAATGCAGAACAAAGCAGCTCTGGGTTGCTGTCCACACCAAAATGAGACAGAAATGCAAAGACCAGGGATGCAAGAGAAGCACTTACCCAATGTCATCCCGGTAGACTCGAGAGATTAAAACCTCTCCTTTGTGATTATAGATGAATAAGCCTCCGATCATGATGGAACTTTAGTCTTCTCTTCCCATGTTGCTTAAGACCTGAAGCAAGAGAGGACACACATTAGTAGGCAGCACGGCAACAAGCAGTACAGCAGGCACAGACTTTGACAGCTGCTGGCTATTAACAAGGGCACAGACACATTTTGTCACACACATCCCCAGGCAGGAGCAGAAGGCACTTCCTACAGCACCTGCGGTGGTGAGGATCCAGCAGCACCTGTCCTGATGCCACAGGAGCAACGAACTCCAGCAGACTGCAGGGAGGGTCAGGGGAAGCATGCTCAGAGATACTCCTGGAAGTCTGATGGTGTGGGCTACTTAATCTAATTTATCTTGTTGCATCTGGCCAGGCTAGCACAAGGCTGAGGCCCAGTAGGGCAGACAGCAACTCAGGAGCAGCTCAGATGCTGGAAGCGACCACCTGCCTCACACCTACAGCCTGAAGAGGAGAGTACAGAGCTCCTTACTTATAAAGGACTATTAGAAATAGTGTTTTACTCTGGAGAGGAGGGAAGTAGCCTTATTATTGCAGTTAGAGGTTACACTTTTTGATCTGCTGGGATTTTATATGGAAAAGTGTGTTCCCAATGCACACCACAGACTGTATGTACTACAACAGACTTACACCCCTCACTATGTGCCAGTCTCTCCAGATCAGTGTTCCCTCATGTTTGCTGCAGAACTGCCTCTCTGAGGGACATGGTAACAAGGACTCAATGAGGAAGCCCATGAGCAACCAACAGCCTTGCTCCAGACCTAAGGAGCCACCACAGGAATCATGACAGAGGCCCAGCTGAGTGAAAACCTCAGCTTGTCTGAAGCAACTCAAGAGCTTAGGTCTAAGTGAGTACGTACAGCTACAACGCATCCCATAACACATGAGGCTCTGAATGTGACTGCAGTTTGTAGCCAGGACTGAAGACTAAAGTTAGCACTGAAATAGACGCAGGCTTACTTCTCTTCCATGCATCACCGTGGATGGATGACGCATCGAGTGTTAGTAGTATCTGGCCTATCCCCTGAATGTGAGAACATACACAGGCCTGGAACCACAAGCAAATCAGGACCCTTTATTTCTACTACGAAGTATAATCTATCTCCCCAGTGACCAAGATGCAAATCAGGTTCAGTTCTTAGTTAGGCTTTTTGCACGCAGTTCACACAAGTGTTTGAGATGTCACCAAGCCTATCACTGTATGGCACAGGGTTCTTCGCAGCAAGTACACCTTGGTTTACTACTGCTTTTACAAAAGCCTAGGAAGACCACGGAACTTAAAGAGACAATGATTCCACAGTAGCAACCATTGACCTAGTTGGTCCAGTAACTCAACCTTTCCAACCATTACATTTGCACATAAGGATTATTTAAGCAGCATCTTAGCAAAATTCAACACAGATCTCCTTGGGATCATAGGCGCCGTGTAGTCAGGCTGCCTCGGTAACTAGATGGAGAGCTAGCGGTTGTCATTAGCCAGGTAAGCTTTTAGACAACAGCTCATTCTGTGTATTTCTTATCCACATACCAGCAACAGTGCAGCTGGGAGACCAAAAGCAGCTCACTGGTTTAATAAAGCAAAGGGTCACGGGGAACTGCCACAATACAACACACGTGGAGTCTACACATATTGTTGTGCTTTAACTGCTTTCACAGCCTGGAATTAATGTCTTCAGCAAGAGTCCTCAGACCTAATTTCTGGCATCCTGCATTCGAGATGTATGGATACAGCGTGGAAGGTGATCAGAGGAATGGGGCCATCACTGAAGGTAAGCTACTCGATCTTAGGCATCTGGAGTGCTTTTTCAAAAAAATAATTATGTAGCAACATCAGAGCCTTTGCTGATCGCTAGCAGCAGTACTGAGTAACACAGAGTCCAAACTGAGAGCAGCCTGCCCACAGGGTGTCATTGGAGTGGGAGACTTCAACCATGAGCCACTCTGACTGGGAGCTAGTGCCTCTGAAATTACCCTCTTTAACTGCTAATCCTCTCTCTTCCAAGGAAGATTGTTTTGAAGAGAACTACAAAGCCGGTAGACATTACTGAGGCAGAAAACAGTTCAATTTTTTTTTTTTTAAATACATAGCTACTTTACTAGATCCCACTCCTGCAGTCATACGCATTCCTATTCACTTAGGTTTAAGTCATAATACCCACTCTAGCAACTGCTTGGTCGGCTTAGCCCAGAGAAGAGCACTGTAAACACGACAGAGCAAGCCTCACGTCTAGGTCTTGGGACGATCACATAGGTATTTCTCAGCTTTGGCACTGCAGAGCACTAGATAACCAGCCACCTCCACACTGCTGTTAGGGTGGGTTAGCCTACACCCACTTGTCTCGGGTGGGTGGAAAGGATAGGGAAAGGCTGGCCTGGAGACAGACGCTGACAGTGAACCGATATGCGTTTGTTCAGGAACACGGCAAAAATTAAGTTAAAATGACCTAGCCTCAGATCATCTCAAAGGTCAGGAAAAAAGAACACAAAACCACTACAGGCATTAGAGGGACACAAGGACCTCCAGGGGAAAAGCCTGGAGTATTTAGAGCAATGTATCCTCTAAAAGTTACGTTCAAGAAACTAAAGCAGCTCCCTATTTGGAGGAACTACTGCAGACATGAAGATTTATAGTGCAACCACTACTTTTAGCTTCAGAAATATAAAAAAAAAGCTTTAAATTTGATAAGCATTTACATCAACATTTTTAGCTACACCTAATAAGTCCTCAGAGTAACACACATACTTCTCTGCTATGGGTTTTCAGCTACCAGATGCCTGCTTCTGCTCATTAAAAGGAGGAAAAGAAAAAAAAAAAAGTCAGTTAAGTCAAAATAGCAAGAAAGAGACAGATGAGCAGTTTTCCCAAAACTCAATAGTGAACTTCCTGGCTTTTACTTCCACATTCTGCTGGTTGAGTGTCTCTTGCTATTAACAGGCTGCCTCCTGCCACTTGTCAGTGGCTTCGTGGGGCAACATTTTTTGATGTCTGAGACTCCATCTAGCACAGAACACAAACAGGTTTTTCTTCCAGTCTCATTAGTGACACTTTGTAACTTCACAATACAAGTATTTCATTTACTTCTAGGATAATAGGTTTGGTTCCAGAGACTTAAGAGAAGCAGCACAGACCCTGAGATTCCCATGTAGCTACAGAGTGGGAAGATCCTTCTGTAGCTGCTCGCTGTCCCGTGTAGGGGGACAGAGGCTACACAGTGTGGCTGGCAGCAAGGCCAGCATCCCCACACCAGAAGACAGAGACAATCCCATTTGTCAACAGAACAAAACCAGGTTCTCAAATTTAAGGAAGTGGCTGTACCACAGACTCATTACTACTTAGATGAAAGACACATGGCTAACAGGCATGCAGGAGGCCACTGAAAGGTAACATGCAGGGCTAGAACCCAAAACATGGAGAGTATCTGTTTCAATATAGCTGCCCAAGAAGTCTAGCAGATGCTTGAAGTTGTAATGCAGCAAACATTTGAAAAGTCTTTCAACAAAGGCTAAATGATGGGGGGAGAATCTTTATGATAATGAAAGCAGCTTCTTGCCTGCTCTAGGAAATTCTTTCCTAACATTTTTTCATTCCAGATAAGAGACAAGGATGTCTTTTCAGTCTGGTACAGGCTTCCACATTCAGATATGGACTATTGCTACCAAATGTGAAAAAGAGTTCCTGCACCCTCTTTAAGAGTTACCTTGTAGAGAATAGTTGCCTGGAAGCTTATGCAACTGGTCAAAGCTGGATCATATGAATCCCACAAACCCTTTCCAGAAGATTCCTAGAAAGCACATCCTAGTCTTAAAAAAAAAATCTCCCTCTTGGGTTTTAATGCTGCTTAAGTTGTTTGTTTCACTATTTTTAGCATAAAGGAAACATCTGTTTTGATGAGCAATGAGATTAGACACACCATGTATAAGACAGCCTCTTGCTAGCATGACAAGCCAATCACTTTCTGAAAAAGGCTTGATCTGAATATTTACTACATTACTATAAAACATGTAGAAGACTGCTGATCAAGCTCGGTGTAGGATATTAAAAGCTTTCTCTTAGGAAGATCTACAAACTTTAAGTGTTGATTGAGATAATGAGGCTATGCTTTCTCATATGTTAGGTTAGAACATGTTCTGTAATAGCTTCACTTAAGTTACAGGCAAAAATACCAGCATTTTTAATTGCACCACAGCACTAGGCAGCAGAGTCGACTGCTTATCTTATATGTTAGTAAAAACTTGTTACACGGAAAGCAGATAAAGCAACTTGAATCATCGTGTTAGTCTAAGAAATTATTTGTCAGTGCGAAGAAATGCTAGGCTTCTTCCTTACACAAATACACCAGGAGCTGAGTTCAGGCTTCACACTTTCCATGCAGTTAGCTCCTAACCTAATGAGCTCCACTTGCACATTTAAGAGCCACATTGGCTCACACTGCAGATCTGTTAGCTCAGGGTCAGCAGTGAAGGGACAGTCCGGTAACAGTAAGAACAGCTCAAGAAAACACTCCCAGGAGATCTCTCCACAATGGCTTTTTTATTTTAGAGCTCTCAACAGTTCTCTTCGAAGTATTTGCCCAGTTTCTTCTTGAATCTCTGTATCAGCAGCATCCCATGGCAAAAAAAAAAGAAAAAGTGTACAGCTTTATAACCACTGTATAGAACACCCTTCGTTTTGTTTTAAGCCTGCTTTTTCTTCCTGCCCTCAGCTTTGTTTCATGGCAATTAAGAACTAGCCCCCATACTCTACCTCCAGGCCATTCAGGATTTTGCAGATCATCTCCCCTGCCTTTACCAGCCCTTTCCCAGAATGAGATGTTCCCAGCTTACTCAGCTGCTCTTCACGAGGAAATTGCTTTATGCTTTGGTCTTTCTCAGTGCCCTCCTCTAAACCTGCCTTCAGCAAGTTTACCCATGATGGAAGTCCAGGGAATGCTGACATAATTTCAGTCTTCTGCTCAAGCCTTGCATTACATCCCTCCCAGACACAAGACGAGAGTGACTGCACTCCCTCCCTGCTACAGTTACTGCCATCAGCTAATGGGAGCACGTCCACACAGCTGGAAACTGAAGAGGTGGAATGACTAGCCCAGAGATATATGAAGAGATGAGAGGAAAGCTATACAAAGGGCAGCATGCAAAAGAAAGTTGCTTAAAGCTTAGCAAGAAGAATGGCTCTTTAAGATGACAATGGCTCTCCTTGAAGTGGCTGCAGTGAAAATAAGTCTGCTTTGTTTTGATCTTCATTTGCGCTTCAGTACAAGTTTCACAGACGCTTGTTTCAACTATTTCAAGGTTACACTGCAACTAGAATGAGGTTTTTAGTGGTACAGTTCTGACGTGTATGATCTTCCACATGTTTTTAAATAATGAATAGTTTTCATTTCATATCAGCTTTGAAAACGAAAGATCTTAGCGCTTGCAATGCTTAAGAACTGCAGGGAATAGGGCTGAAATTAATTTGAGACTGACATTCAGTGACTCACGGCTGCTGGAATCAGAAGGTCCCAGAATAAGAAATCCACCACAGGAGACGGGTTCATCTGCTTGCTGCGCAGCAGCGACATGACTCAGAAAGCTTCCCAGCATCGCTCAATCAGCTTTCAATGACTCATTCCGCTTCTGTCCACAGTCAGCCTTCTCTAGGGAGCTTGCCCACACTGTTTTTGAGTTTCCTCAGGCTAATAGCTCACCGCAAGGGACAGTTTGGGAGCAAAGCCCATCAGTTCCTCAACTGTTTATCACTACATGCCTGGAAACCAAAAGGCTCTAGTTGAAGCCTTTGGGTTAATGGTTCATCAACTGCATTTTCAGAGCTTTGCAGCTACGCTCCTTCTGTTTCACTAGGTTGAACATATGGCGACCTGCTCCATGCTGCTAGCTACAGTGCCTTTTCCTAGTTATAGTATGGATGGATTTATTCTAGTTAAGATACAGAGAAGATACACATGTATGTTGAATTCACACCAGTTGGTGACTAATCACTTTAATTTAGCAACAACGGTCCTCTCCCAATACACTCTGCATTCTTCAAGCAGCCAGATACTGGGATAGGAATGAGATCTAACATCTGAATGCTGCTCCTACAAATACCTAAGGCCAGTACGCTTCCTACTCAGCTGTCAAGTACTCACATTCCCATATACTTCTATTTCAATCCATAAAGAGAAAGGAAAAGGGTCATAAAGAGCATCACAGACATGTACTTATACATGCTTATAAGCCCACCAGGAGTTAATGCTACATGGAAATGCCTTCCAGAATGCCTCTTCACTCAGGTGAAAATGAGAGCATAAGACACACTTTTCCAGCAACTGTGGCAGAGTTACATCAAAACAGCCAACTACCAAAAAAAAAAAAAACCAACAAAAAAAACCCACCAAAAAACCAAAAAAAGAACGCATATAAAAATGAAATGCTAGGATGCAGATTTGAATGCATTTCAGTAGTTACATAACTGAAAAGCACCAGGATTAGCTGGACCTACAGTGACGGGCAGGGTAACATACACCTAAAAAGAATCAAGCATACTCATCTCAAACCACATCACTGCTCACGCTGTGCGGGTGATGTGCATTAGGGAGCATCCCATCCCTCTCAAATCATCATGACACATTAGACAAAGCCCCAGAAGCCAGCCTGCAGCAGCTTAGCTGCAGACCATAACCATAACCAAAAGAGTGCAGAGAAAGATAGAGATGCCATAAAGAATAGTATCTCAAAACCTGATTTTGTCCACTGATTCTATCATAGATGGAAAATGCTCTATTTATTAGGTCTGATCTAAAGATAGGTGGCTCTCCAAAAGCCAGACTTTGCCCTGTCAGACCTCCACTGTGCCACACAATCGGAATGCACGGGTGCAGTCAGCAGGACAGCCTCGGGCAGTAGGATTGCTGGGCTGTCAGTAGCTTCACATATTCTGGGATGTGACAAGCGGCCAAACTGGGAGTTACCTAGGGAGATGATGCACTAAACCTGCATTTAGCAAGTGGAGATTCAGCAGCTCCCTCCTGCAGCATGTAAGAGCCCAGCCTTCCACTTCCACTGCCTCTTTGTGGCTTCTGACCCGGAACAGCTGTAGAAAAATGAACACCACACAGCAGGGAGCTTTCTTAGACTAAACAAGGCAGACGTAAGGAATGGACTAACAAGCATAGCTTGCTCCCTCTGCGGTAGTTCCTTTGTATCTGCAGCAGCTCTTCCAGAAACATCACAGCAAACAGCACCATTTCTCCAGTCTTTATTCCATCCATTTGCCTCCCATAGTCTCTTTACTTGAGAAGCCACAGTGTCACAGCAGTAACAGGACACCACTGTACCACCACAGTCATCTGTTCATTAGGGTACGAAAGACAAAGCTGAATTCTAGCCTAAATCCCAGATACACAGACATTCAAAGAAGTTATTTTCTCCAATATATTTGTCCCATAACCTAAAGTGTTTCAGGTGATATCATGCAGACCATTAATCCTTCCCTGCACCAGCAGGAACAGTGCTAGCTTCAATCTACACCACAAACTTTGGAACACAGTTCTCTGCGTTTTGTAACTGTATTTGCATAAATACAAATAAAGAAATTAAAAAGATGACCTACTCAAATTCATTGCTTAAGAAAAACAGCAAATTGTTAGTCAGTTTTTTGTAGTGGTAGAAGGCAACATGGCTGCAGTAACTGCAGCTTCACATTCAGGCAAGAGATACTTGTTCTAGCTCTAAAAGAATGAGGTACCATCTGGAGGAAACAAGTCATTAGCAACGTGCCTACATTCTAACAGTACTGGAGCCACCATAAACTTTGGGCATATATTGGTATTTTTACCTCAGGAAAGAGCAAACGCAGTTGTCTGTATCCTCCCACACCAGTTTCTCTAAGGTCAGTGCAGGGAGAAGCTGCTGAACTCTTGAACTAGGCCTGGCCGCTACCACGGCAGGTCTGCTCAGCAAGTCCTCTACGTTCTCTCTCTCTCTCTGGAAGTGCTGCAGTAACACAGCAGCTCAAGAATAAATGCTTAGAAGCGGCCTGACAGCAGGAACAGGAGTTCTACGCTGCCCTCAAAAATGTAAGTACAGTTTCACGTTACCACCCAAGCACTAACTGCCTCAGGACTTGGCAAGCACTGGTAACACCCTGACAGCGCTGAGTGCATTTGTCCATTCATTTTAGGATGCACCTTTGGGATCAGCTGTATTTTATTAAGCCAGCTGTGTGGGTGCTATTCTCACCACAGCGATACCTCTCCAGAAAAAGAGTCCAGCACTACAGGCGGCGAAAATAAGCATGCAACATGGTCTGCCAGTTACCTTCAATTCAACCACTGACAGAGCAAGCCACTGAGGCTTGGTCAGCAGACCTGAGGGGACTCCTGCTCATCCACAAAGCCATTTTGACCACAGTCCCACTGCGAGGCAAGCCGTTAGCTTAACTGAGTTCCTGTGCCATCAAGTACAGGTACAAACAAACAGAAGATGATCAGTAGCAAGCCCAAGACCCTGCTACTCTGGGCTTTGTCGTGCCCATTAAGAGGCTAGAAGTTTCCCACAGCACAGATATCACTTAGTTTGAATGAAAACAGGAATGCTTATTTCTCTAATCTACACAGCACAGGTAGGAAACAGCAATCACAAGTCAGTTCATAAGCTGGTGTAAAGCAACCAACCCATTTAGTAGTCTATTAAAAGAAAGTTTGGGTTCTGACTTACCTGTAAGAAAGACTTCTGTGCATTAATGAGCTTATCTGACTAAGCAGTTCAAGGTACATTAGCTGGTAGAGCTCCCATCCAGGAAGAAACCAGGAGAGGTACTGCAGCTCCCGCCCAGAGGGCTCAGGGCAAATCACCAACCGTAACAATTTCTGTATTCCAGTGTGATCTTGGACAAGTGACAACAGTTGAAGCAGGAGCGGGATTAGTCAGGCTGCTCTGGCAAACTGCAGTTATTCAGAATATCAGTCCTTTCAGGCTAACACTAGCCATTGTCAAACCAAAAGGCTTAAGGTTTACAACGATGTCATCACCCCACCAGCTAATCCAAGCACCTAAGCTTTGCTGCACTTGGTTTTAAAGAAGAGTAGCTGCAATCACTTCATCCCGGGGAAGACAGGCTGCATAATTTAATTAAGAGGCATATCGTGAGCTAAAGAGCTATGGAGATAAACCCATCAGTTTCAGAGAAACCGTTCCTATTTTAAACCCAATCCCATAAATCCCCATAACCAGTGGGCAGAAAAAGAAACATGTTCAATTCTTACCAGGCTGTCCTCCTACAGTCTACTTCTGCGTGCCATTCTGCACGCAGCCAGTCTAAAGAGTAACAAGAGATAAATACTGACACAGGGAAACACAAGAAGCTCCCTTACTCCAGTAAAACATCACAAGAACAGCATTTCACACACTTCATCTTATTTTCAGTCCAATCTTATCTGAACAGCCCCAATGCCTTCTTCCCTTTCCACCAGTTCTTCAAGGCAGTTCTAAAGCTGGTCTGAAGCAACTGCTACCTGCTTTTCACTCTTGAGCTAGAAATCCGAAAAGTGACTTGCCTTCTATGCATCTTCAAACAGAAGAGGATAGAGACAATGGACTGCAGTTCCAGTAAGAGCTTATATTCTGCAGACCAGCAATGGTCTAGGCGCCCTGACTTGACAGTGCTTCTCTCTCCACTATTACTGCAGAGCAGATAACTGCATTTCACATTCCATGCCCCAGCCTGCAAGCTTTTAGCTGAGCTGCCAACCTCCTGCTGAGATCAAAATAATACATGGCTTGCTAGTAATTTTTGACTCTGTAGGTCATTCACTAAAGGAGAGAAGCTGACTCTGTCATACAGACCAATTATATTTTGACACCCTAGGCTGTACTTCTGTTCATCCTCCAGTTATCCCTAAGAACAGCCTTTAAATGCTCTCATGGTCTTCAGTAGTATAAGCTTAGAAAAACGGTGCAAGATGTCACATCGCAAAGCACAGTCTCGGCTTTATAATTTCTTGATGTAGGGATAAGACAAAAAGTTTAACTAGGGTCACAGGAAGTTTCTTTACAAAGACCACTTTGTTTAGTGATTGTCCCCATTCCATCAAAAGAAACAAATATTATTGAAATGGACAACATTTCCAGCCATCTGTGCTTCGAAGAACTCAAGATGTGACCCTTCACAGCCTCAAAACTCAACTTGTCAAAGGCCAGAATCATCCTCTCTCAGGAGGAGGAAGAAGCCGGCCATAATACCCTCCAAGGAGATCTCAAACGCTCCCCCTGAAAGAAAACATGGACAATTTGCAGCCCAAAGAATACCAGGTATCTTTGTCACTAGATGTCAGTAACATGGCACTTCCTACAGAAGAGAAATGATGGCTCCCTTCTGACAGGGAAAATATGGAAGCAGGCAGTTTGGCAGCATCTTGTCAGATTAGAGATTGTCCCTGCAAGCAAAATTCACAGGGACAAGTACAGCTTTTACTACAGGAAAAAATAGTAGCTACAGCTCTGATAGCATTCAAGCAAATGTTGCCCAACAAGACACCACATGAGCCCATATGCAGTTAGAAACCTGTAATACCTAGGCTTCGGCAGAAGCCATCCGGACTCACCTATCTGGGAAAGTTCCAGGCTCGAATTTTGGCAGCCTGAGGCTAAAGCTTGATAGCAGCTTTGTCATACTAAAGCAAGCAAAAAACAGATCATGGAATCACACAGCTCATGAGGAGAAGACTAGATAAAAAGCAAGTCATTTCCTAGTGGGGAGACAAGTCAGCTACACTGAACAATAAACACAGGCTGCGCTTCCTGCAGCTTTAGTGAATCCAAAAACCTAGCCCAGGGAAGAATGGGAGTAGAAATGCATCTGGAAGAGCCCTTGGATAAGAGCCCGTTTTAAGCCTCAGAACAAGCAGAGTTTAGCATCGGCAGCACTACGTTCTGCCTCAGCAGGTTTTCCAGGGAGGAAGCTAGATGGTGCAAGCCATGACCTAGCGAATTCACAGTTGTATCAGTAGCACAGGCAAATAATTTTAGGGGAAATTCCAGCCCAATCCGACTAGAAGACCTTTGCTCAGGCTGACCTAGCCCATCGGTGCAGGCCTTCCCGAGGCGTCCTGTGCCACACAGAGCCTGACTCTGTCCCCGCCCTCATCTTGTTCAGCACCGCAGGGCTGCCACCCCAGGTATTCGACAGCTAACCAACAGAAACAATTAATAAACCCCCTCAACCCCCAGCAACGTGCGAGCGGAGGAGCCAGCCTCAGCGGGGCTGGGGTCGCCCAGCACCCCCTCACCGGGGGCTGCGGGAAAGCCCTCCCGAGGGAACTCCGCTTCCCTCCGGCACGGCTCCGCGATGGGCAGCCCGGTTCTGGGGGGGGGGCACCCCGCGCTCCTCCTCACGGGCAGCCGGCGGACGACCCTGGCCCCGCAAGAGGACGCCCCCCACGCCTGCGCCGCGCCCCGCAGGGTAGGCCCGCGGACCCCCACCTCGGCGAGCGCCCGGGGGAGCCGCCACCCGCGGCAGCTCGGCCGCCGCCCGGGCGCGGTCGCAGAACGAACCCCGCCGCAGGAAGCGGCCCAGAGAAGGGAAGCGAACCGTGCCCGCCGCTGGGGAGCGGGAGAACAACCCAGGACGCCTCACCTGCCACTGCCCGCCGCCGCTCGCCGCCCAGCGCCCAAGATGGCGGCCGGCGCCCCCCCTTCCCTCCGCGCCCCCCCTATCACTGCAGAGACGCGGCCGCGCATGCCCCGCCCACGCCCCGCCGCGGCCGCGCATGCGGGGAGACGGGGCTGGGCCTCCGGCACGGCCGCTGGGCGGGGGCGAGAAGCGGGCGCGGAGCCTGCCGGGAGCTGTAGTCCCGGCGGCGCGGGGCGCGCTGGGAGCTGTAGTCCGAGGAATGGGGGCGCCCGCCGTGCCCACGCGAGGAGCGAGGGGCAGCGCCGGGGCTCCGGGCGTGGGGCCACCCCCTCCTCCCCGGTCCGCGTGGGGACCGCCCGTAGGGCACTGGGGTGCGGCCGGGCAGGGAGGCTGCTCTTCCCCTCCGTGCTGTCCCACGGCTCCCGCGGCCCCACGCACAGTCACCGCGGGGGCTGGCCTGCTCCCCCTCTTCGCACCGCGGCCGGGGCCGGGGGCGCTGCCCCGAGCGCCCGCTGTCAGACCCGCCCCCGGCTCTCCTCTCGGTCCCCGTGGACACGGGAGACCCAGAGCAGGGGTTCAGGCTGCAGCAGCCCCCGGCACCCCGGGAAGAGCCAGCTGGAAAACCGGCTGAGGCACAGGGTGCCCTCGTCCCACTGGGATCTTGCTGCAGGGGGACAGGCAGGAGGGGAGAAAGGGAGGCTGGAAAAAAAAAAACAAAAACAAAAACCCAACACAAGGCAGGAGTCCAATAAAACTATGTTTATAAATAAAAACAAGGAGATCGGTTTTGTTTTTTTATAAAACCCAGCGGGCAGGGGAGGGCAAGGGCGTGAGCAGGGGCCAGGGCGGCTGCTGGGCGGCAGCGGGAGAGGAGGGGACG
>WHYT01012762.1:0-16655 GCA_009806455.1 Tetrax tetrax | reverse complement strand
GAGACGGGGCTGGGCCTCCGGCACGGCCGCTGGGCGGGGGCGAGAAGCGGGCGCGGAGCCTGCCGGGAGCTGTAGTCCCGGCGGCGCGGGGCGCGCTGGGAGCTGTAGTCCGAGGAATGGGGGCGCCCGCCGTGCCCACGCGAGGAGCGAGGGGCAGCGCCGGGGCTCCGGGCGTGGGGCCACCCCCTCCTCCCCGGTCCGCGTGGGGACCGCCCGTAGGGCACTGGGGTGCGGCCGGGCAGGGAGGCTGCTCTTCCCCTCCGTGCTGTCCCGCGGCCCCACGCACAGGCACCGCCGGGGCTGGCCTGCTCCCCCTCCTCGCACCGCGGCCGGGCCCGGGGGCGCTGCCCCGAGCGCCCGCTGCCAGACCCGCCCCCGGCTCTCCTCTCGGTCCCCGTGGACACGGGAGACCCAGAGCAGGGGTTCAGGCTGCAGCAGCCCCCGGCACCCCGGGAAGAGCCAGCTGGAAATCCGGCTGAGGCACAGGGTGCCCTCGTCCCACTGGGATCTTGCTGCAGGGGGACAGGCAGGAGGGCAGAAAGGGAGGCTGGAAAAACAAAAACAAAAACCCAACACAAGGCAGGAGTCCAATAAAACTATGTTTATAAATAAAAACAAGGAGATCGGTTTTGTTTTTTTATAAAACCCAGCGGGCAGGGGAGGGCAAGGGCGTGAGCAGGGGCCAGGGCGGCTGCTGGGCGGCAGCGGGAGAGGAGGGGACGCGTGGCAGCTCACCGGTGCCGGAATCAGGACAGGAGCGGGACAGAGAGCGGGCACCGGGCAGGCTGACCCCAAGCGGGAAGAGTGAAAGGAGAGGCTTTGGGGAGTCACTGATGGCACGTGAGAGCGGGGCTGGCAGAGGGGTTGCAGGGGCAATGCAGACCCCAGAGGAGAGCAAAATACACTTCATCTCCAGCGTATAAAAACTGCAAACACAAGAAAGACAAAAAGAGGCAACGCTTGCAGAGAAAGCCACAACGCGGCAGCAGGAGAGGGCGCTGGGACGGCAGCACCGACGGGAGCAGGGTCAAACGCGTCTGTACTGTACCGTGCTTGGCCCCGGGCATGGGGAAGGGGGTTGCCCCCAGCCCGAGGCACGTCTGAGTACCCAGAAGAGGAAGGAAAAAGGGCAGGGAGCACCAGAGCAGTCAACTGGTCCCAGCACATGTGCAGGCACAGAGGCCAGAGGCCGCGGTTCAGGCTGCAGCCTCCCTCCGCAGAAAGCTCGTGTTGATGCCGGGCGCCCTTCACAGTCTGGAGGGAGCGGGGCCATCCCAGCTCTGTCCCACAGCCTCATCCCTCCGGGGAGCCAGGCCAGCAGCACTCACGGCACAGGAGGAGGGGGAGGCAGGCTCAAGCCCTTCATAGGGCAAATACAAGGGACTGCCCCCTTTCCCCAAAGCAAACCAGTTGTGCCCCTCCCTCGCCTTCTAACTCTGTCCAGGCCCTGAATGTCACATTGCTAAGCAGCAGTGCAACAGCAGGAGGGAGAAGGCCACAGCTGCCACCGCCAGCCCCAGGTATAAGACAGCCCCTACAAATGGGACAGGCAGCGGTGTGTTGCAAGCCGGAGGGCAAAGAGTAGGACGGAGGGAGCAGAATTCCGCCCTTAAATCCTCCCTTGAGTACCTAAGGGCAGGTGCAGGGCCCCGAGTCGCACAGTATCTGCGCAGGTACCCACCGCTGTTCCGGGCTGAATGTTGAGGTACAGCCCCAGCCTCAAGACTAGCAGCTCAGATCAGGGGAAGGAGGGTCCTGTCATGGGGCGGTGCCAGGCTGGGACCTGGCTCAACGTGTGGGCAAGAGGAGGGAGGCAAGAGGGAAGCGGCAGCCTCTCTCCACTCCCCAGAGGCACTGAAGCCCTGGAACATTCATGCATTAGCCATAAGGCAACTACAACGGGATTTAAAACACATATATATAAGGCTGGCCTCTGCTCCCCTCTCAGGGCATCTTCCACGAGGGGGAGGAAAGAAGCCATCTTCAGCGCCACGTGTGCCCAGCGCCCTTGGAGCTCCGTGTCCTCCTGTCGGGCCACGCCACGCTCCAGCTCTCCCCCCCACAGGCGGCAGGCTCAGAGAAAGTCAAACACCCCGTAATTCTTTGCTGCTTGATAGAAGAAACACAAAAGGGTGAAAAGAAAGAAGAGATGTTTAGGGTGGAAGGATCGAGGCAGCAGCAACACACGGGCAAGCAGCACAGGGCGCTGGGACGGATGCGGATTAATGGGGTTAGAGAGGACGGCAGGAGGGAATTACCATCGGCAATACACAAGTCTGGTGGCGGGATGGGCCGGCAGCACCCAGCAGGCCTGCCAGGCCCGTCCACCCCGCTCGAGGAGGGATTAGAATCAAGGTTTAGTTCCATTTATTATTTTTTTTTTCCCTTTTTTCTCTTTTCGTTATCAAGACCAAAAAAAAAAAAAAAACCAAAAAAAAACAAAACCCAAAAAACAAGGAGTGAAGCCAGGGCTGGTCCTAGGAGACAAACAACAGGGATGGAGAGGGGAAGGAGGGGCAGCAGACAGACAGGGGACGGGCGCTTCACATTACATCCACAAAGAACTCACTGGGGTTGCCCATGGCCATTCGGAAGGACTGTCTACTGGCTGTCAGTTCGGGGGGCACAGAGGCCAGGTCACGGCCCGGCGGTGCCCCGGGGGGCCCCATGGCTGAAGGTGGTGGAGGCATCAGCAACATGGGGGGGCTGAAGAGAGGGGGAAGGCCTGGGGGGCCGTACGACTGCTGGCTGTGGTGGCTGCGGATGCTGTGAGCCAGAGAGTGCTGGCTACGCTGGCTGTGCTGGCTGGCTGGCACCGAGCGCTCGCTGGCCGCGCGCTCACGCCGCATGCTGCTCCTCGTGGTGTGGTCTGACTCACTCCCACTGCCGCCCGACTTGGACTCCCCGGTCTTCTCTCTTTCCTTCCTCCGCTCGCTGCCGCTGCGATTGGAACCGCTGCTCCGGCTCCCTGCGAAGCGCACAAGGCACGAGGTTAGGTGATGGCTCAGGCAAGCCAGGAAGAAGGGATGCTCCTCTAGCCAAGAGAGGACTGCAGCATGCTGCAGCACAGCCATCCACCAGCACAGTTCGTGCTCTCTGTCTTCTTTCAACTCTAGAGTCCCACAACCCTTCTGAGATGGCTTTTGCCCTGGCTGCCCCCACACACGGGGCCTTGCCTAAGCAGCCTTTTCCTGCTGCTTCCCCGTACTGAGCAGGGCATCCGCCCACCTGCAGGCATATTTTAGTCCTTCTCACTCACCTTCACTGTGCTGGCTGCCTGCACTGCCCCCTCCATAGCTATAGCCTGGGTCAGGGAAGCCGGGATGGGGGTTGTATGGATGAGGTGGTGGATACTGATATGGGAAAGCCATAGGCCAGGGTGCGGCTCCCGGGTGGGGGAGCGGAGCCAAAGTGTCCTGATCGGAGGCGCCGCTGGAGCCATCATGATCGTGAAGAGAAAGATTAGCCATGTCTGCAAGAAAGCAGAGAAGAGGGGTTAATCCAAGCAGAAAGACAACCACATATGATGAAGCAGTTCCCTGCCTACCCTTGCTGATGGACAAGGATGGGGTACACAAGGAGATGCCAGAAACTGGCACTCCCCCTGCCACTCAGTGCAACCATCTGTGTTTCCTGACTGGACAACAGCCAGACTGTGTGAGCCTAAGCTGCCACCCTAATACAGAGATCAGCTTGGTGGGAAAAGGACCACATCAGATCACCCTCCCAATTACTTCCCCCATGCCTCTTAACAGAGCAGAATCTCGTTGTCTGAGCACCACTCCCTTGCCAGCACCATAAATTCAGTGCCTGGAGACAAAGTCAGCAAAGACTAAGACTCTGCTATGGCTGCCAAGAATGAAAGATCACATAGTGGGTGACAGTGTCATCTTCCAACTTCACCACCCCAGCAGCATGACAAGGGAGCTGGGATATTCTTCCTCACCCTCTAACAGGGTCTTTAGAACAAGGGGCCCAGCCTGACGGTAATGGTGGTAGCTACATCCCCACTGTGTTAGCAGGGCCCTAAAGGATCTTAACCCCCCCCTCCATCCTCTCCCTCCTACCCATGCCAAGTGGCATACTTCCACAGAGGTCCCCAAAGATGTAATAGCACTGCTCCGAGAAGGTGATCTTGTTCACAGTGTGTCGGATGTAGCCAGCCTTCAGCAGATTGCTGGCATATTTGCGGGATTCACGACGGTCTGTAAAGCCCTCCACATGGTGATAGAGCCAATCCACCACATCCGAACCTGCAACCAAACATCAGAGTTAAATACAGCAACAGAGGAAGAGACTGGCCCTTGAGGCAGCGGGGTCACCCTGGAGCCAAGACAAAGTGGGCCAAAAGGTGAAAAAGGACCACAGAGCTGAAGGTTCAACTTGTGCCTCTGGTCTGGTCAACAGTTTATGGTGACAGAGATGCTCCCTTGGGCATCTCTGCTTGGAAAACAGGCCACCCATTCCCCACTCCCTGCCTCTGCTGCAGGCAGCACAGTCTCTTACCAATGAAGGCATTGGGGATGGTGATCTTCAGCCACATGCGGTCACGCACCTCCAGGCCTGACTCTGGTGAGGCCATGGCTTTGACAATGGTGGCCATGTCGCTGTGGATGGACAGGTGAAAGTCATCGAGGCCTGTGGTGTGGACGAAGGGAAGGGAGGCAGAGATGAGAGGGGACAGAAAAGACAACAAGGCTACATGGAAGCTTCACACACAGGAGGAATGGGCCAGGGAACAATACATCTCAGATAGCCTTGGCACGCATGCTGTGTAACCCATCTTCCAAGGTTATCCTTCCCATGTCAGCCATTTCACGTTGTGCACAACCCCGGCTAGAGTCTCCTTCCTTCCAACCAGCTCACCCAAAAGCTGCCAACTGAGCCCACGTAGCTAAGCAAGGGAATTCTCTGCTCCTTGGAAACTTACAACAAACTCCTAGCTTTTTGCCCTGGCTCTCCAGATGCCTCAGGGCTCCGTATACTAGAATCACCCAAAACCTTCAGAAAGCAACAAAAGAGCCCTGTGCTCAGCGGGACCCTGCCCCGCTGCAAGGCTCTTTGCTCCCAGCTGCCTCCATCCTGCCCTGTCTATTGTCTGGGAGGGAAATGGTTCCAGGGACAAGCCGACCCCCTCAGGTGTGGCACTCTCAGCCGGTAACCCCTGACTGCGCTGAGCCTTTCCTCGGCACCGGCCACAGCTCCTGGATTGCACCCAGGCTCTTCTACTCCCTTTACATAGAAGGCTGAAAAAGGTGGTATTAATTAACCCAGCCAGAACTCCCACTGACCCAAGCATCTGCCTGGTGAGAGCTGCTTTCCTCTTAATCTCCTGGCAAGGCAGACCCTGCCCATCCCAGCTGTCCCCAAGCAGATGTATTGCTCCCTTTACAGCACAGTGAAGGCGAGGAAGCCGTGCAGTGAGTGGAGCACGGAGGCACAAGGACTTACGTTCAGTCTCTGGGATGGAGCTGGTGATGGAGGAGCTGGTGGAAGTGATTGTGCTCATGGATGGACTCATACCGTACGCTGGGTAGGTGCCAGTCATCGCTGCCGTGTGAGACACCCAGGCTGCCGGGTCGATGGGCCGGATGGGCTCACCTGCAGTGAAGAAAGAGTCGGTTAGCAGCTATAAGAAATTATCTCCTCATTAAATCAACCTCTGGGGAGGGACAGGGACTCAAGCACAGCCCATTGCATTCCAGCATCTGCCGGGACTCACCCGGATCGGAGCATGGAGAGTCTGGCCCAGCCCAGATCCGCTGGGGAGCAACTGGGAGAGAAAGAAGAGAGGGAGGGTCAGCAGGAGAGGTGCAGAGGGAGAGATCCCCCTATGGCTCAAGGAGGGGGTTTCTCTTTCCTCTGGCGCCCCGAGCAAGTGACCCCCCTGCCCCAGTGAAACGCGTCCCCAGCGTGATGTGGGAAGGAGGGCTGGGCTTATGGGCATTTTGGCCTGAGAATAGGACATAGCAGCCTCCTAACAGGAGAGCTGAAACCCCACCAAACCCCAATTCAGTGCCACATGGAGTCACACACACAGGGGAGGAACAAGACAACAACCAAGTAAGTGCTTAAGGCAGGGCTCTCACATGAGCTGGGCACCAGCGTTAAGGGTGGCTCAGCTATCCACTTACTCCTGGGTAACGAGAAGCAGCCCCGGGGGCTGGGGTCCCAGCATTTGGCCACCGTCAGGGTGATAGGCCTGCAACAAAAAGGCAAGAGTTAGAACAAGAGCCCAGTGGCACAAACCCCTGCATGATGGGTGGATGCTGTATGCTGGCTCTCTCCTGCAAGACAGGGAGAAGCTGCCAATAAAGTGCCCTTGTCCCCCTCCAGCTGTGGATTTCCTTAGCAGCATGGACAAAATGACGTGACCCCGCTGAGGGTTGCTGATGACCCTAATGACATGGCATCCCCACAAAAAAGGGGCACCGACCCCAATTCACCCCCACTCTGTTGACTGCAATTCTTGTTTTGGGCATGAAAACCCAGGAATCAAAGCAACATCAAGGCCAGTAAGTTCTGAGCTTCTCCAGAGCCACTGGCAGAGGTGGCTGGAAGACATGACTATCACACCCCAAGCGCACACCGTTACACCTGCCCATGGAGGTAAGGAACAACCTAAATACTTACCCCGGCTTGTGCACAATCTCCCTCAGCACCCGCACAGCATCATCGTTGCTCATGTTCTCAAAGTTGATGTCATTTACCTGCAAACAATGCAAAGAGGTGAGTCCCAGAGACACGACCAGAGGCTGAGCTCCCCACTCAGCTCAGCAGTGACTCAGCTCCCCTCTTCAAGCGCAGCTTCCTGGCTTTAGCCTGCCGAAGTGCGCAGGGAGGCTTCTGGGTCTTTTCTTACTGCTTTCCCAGACCCAAAGATGGAGTGGATGTGAAGTACCTGCAAAAGCATGTCTCCTGGCTCAATCCTGCCATCAGCTGCCACAGCGCCGCCCTTCATGATAGAACCAATGTAAATGCCTCCATCCCCACGCTCATTGCTCTGTCCCACAATAGAAATGCCCAGGAAGTTGTATTTCTCTGCAGGGATGGAGAGAGAAAGTAGTAAGACACTATAAAGCAGCAGGTGCAAGCAGCCCTAATCTCAGACGTGCTAACAATGGTTGCTTCCACCCCTGTCTCAGCTGTCCTGGGACACAGAGAGACTCTTGAGAGATCAGTGCTTCAAGACAAGCTACTTCCCTACAGAACCCATCTCCTCACTCCTCCCCACGCGTTCTCTTTGCCCCTTCCCCAGTTCCCTCTCCGCAACCCAATCTCGCTCTGGAAGGATTGCAGGCTCCATGCACACCTCCCACTCACCCATGTTCAGCGTGACCGTGATGATGTTCAGGGACATGGTGGAGTCTGTGATGCTGCTGAAGGACGATGACTGCAATATAAGTGAAACATGAGATGTCCTCCTGTGCCTCAGTAACATTGCCAGCCCCAGCTCCCTCCACTTGTGCTCCCTGCCGCTTCCTGTGGCAACATAGCCACCACTCCAGCCTTATGCTGGGAGCTTTGCAGAGCCAAAGGGCATCAGCCACAGTCCTTATGACCTCTCCACAGCCAGGACAAGGTCTGCGGTACCAGCTCTTGAAGAGCTGGGAAAGGTTTACAACACTTTATGGTCTCACCACTTGGACACCCCCCGTCCCCAGCTGCACCCACAGCAAACTCAGTCGAATCCCTGATCAGCCCCAGACACCAAGTGGAGATCCAGCAGGCATCCCACCTCGCCCTGCACTGCCCTCCCCAGGATTCCCAGCCCCTGAGTACCCGCTCAATGCGTGGAGCCTTCTGTTTCCGCCGGCGTCGCTTGTGCCTCCTCATTAGACGGGAAGCACTGCTTTGCTCTGTCGAACTGCTAAACCTAGAGGCAAAAGTGACAGTCAGCTCTTCTGCTGCCAGAACAAATATGTCCAGGGCGGTGGCTCTGGCAGCAAGAGAGCCACAGAAATGGCACAGGGAACAGAGGGGCAGAACATGTACGTGGGGACAGGCAATTGTGGAGGGTGCTGCTGAGTGAGATGTGAGACAGGGGCAGGTCTGGGGAAGGACCCTGGAGCCCAGGACTACTGTGCCCTGCAAAAGGCTCTCTGTACTGGGAGGCATGGAGAAGCTAGTGTTTGTCCAAGACTTAAGCTCTCCTACCTGCTGGTGGAGTCATCTTCATCTGAATCGAAGAAGCTGGTGGTCTCCAGCTCACTGCTCATGAGTGTGGAGGAGCTCTCGTACCCGCCCAGGTCTCGGCGCCGCTCTCCCTTCACTGTCCCATTCACTCTGGGTGCTATGAAAAGACAAGAGTCAGTGTGCTAGGGACAGGCCACAGGGAAACAACCCCTTTCCCTCCTGCAGGGCTCACAGAAGCTTTCTCAGAATTAATGTGGCCATCAGACAATCCCATCTAATGCCAGCCAGCTCTGATCAGATGCGTCTTCAGTGGGATACCTCTTCTCTCGCTACAGGATGAGGAAGAGGCTGATGGGCCACTAGGAACAATGCTGCTAAAGTCGAGGAAGACTTGACAGCAGGTTCCTTGGCAGAGCAAGGAGCAGCACAGAGTGGCAGAGCTACAGCACACTCTGCTTCTCAGCTAAGAAAGACTGAGGCACTGCTGTCTCCTGCTCTTGAGGCTTCTACAGGAGACATCTCCTTTGCCCCTAAAAGGTTTCAACACCAAGCTCTGATGCAACACAGGTGTTATCTCCTGCCTCCAACACAAGGCTATGGCCTCAGATCACTGAATAGCCCTTCTAAGCTGGGGAGGCTCCACAGAGCCAAGAGCTGCTCCGTGTCTGGAGCTGGTGCCCTCACCATGCCCCAGCCACGCCCTGCACCAGTCTTGCCACGTTACCAACACTCACCGTGCTCAGGCCCATCTTTCCGACGAGGTCGTTCCCTTTGCGATGACACCACCGAGTCAGTCTCTGTCTCGTTGTCCAAGTTTTCCCGACTCCCCCCGGTGTTAGGGCTGCAATGAGATAAGAGGAACAACTACGTCCAACAGAGAACAACGTAAGCAGGTGCTCTACCTCTGAGCTGGCCAGCACGAGCCTCTGGCCATCAGCTGTCTCCTTCTTGAGGGACAGGAGCAGAGGTGGTGGGGAACAAGCACAGCACATCTATGTGTTCAGGGCAAGGGACTGGGGGAAGCTGTGCCAGCTCTTTGCTAACTTCCTTGCACTATTTTCAGCATGCCCTTGCTTGTTGAATAATACAGCTTCACTTCAAATCTGTTCCCAGCCCCATCCTCCTCCCTTCTGGCTGGCTGTGATCCCTGTAAATGCAGGAGTGTCCCAGTCCCTGGTCTGGATTTACAGCAAAGTCACCGCGGGTCCCTCGGAAACCAGGATAGATGTCCAGGCAACTTACTGGAAAGAGGGGGGCCTGGAGTCTCCAATTCCTCCTGTGCGCTCCATGGAGGGTGGCAGCTCTGTTTGGTTATCAGCACAGACTGAGCCAGCATCTGAATGGGAACCCTCTGCAGACACCAGCTGGAGGGACGAGAGACAGAATGAAATGTCTGAGGCACTGGGAAAACGTTTACAAGAGGAGCCAAACGAGCTGGCCAAAAGCCTGTCTGGCCCAGGATCTCATCTCTGACAGTGGACAACAGCAGATGCCCAGGAGCGGGTATGGAACAGGCCAAGCGTGTAGCAACATCCCCCCCCGCCCCCCCTGCCTTCCCAGACACCAGCTATCTGGGGCTCCAGAATTCCTGACCCAGCGGTGAAATCTGGGTGGCTGACAGCCCTGCTTGGAGACTCTGACATCATCTGCACACCCACACTGCACAATTTTCACGTTCAGGTAATCTGTAGCACACGTCCTGTGGCAAGGAGTGGATTTCTGTAGTTCTTGCATAAGAAGAGGCAGCTACCAGTCATCCCCTTTTCTCGATTTCACCGGCCTCTACATCTCTGCCTTGGAGCTGTGGGATACAGCAGGACTTCCACCTTCCCAGCCCACGATGGGAGCTGAGGATAACAGAGCTCAGGGCTGAGGCTGGCTTTGAAAAAGACTCCAAAGCATACTTTTTTTTCTGGTTTCCACACGTCCTTTGCAAACTTTCAGCTTGTGCCCAGCTAAGTGGCCTGGGCATAGCCTCCAGCCACCCTCTGGGAAGCTCAACAGTCTCCCTAGTGCATAAATTTAACAAGGGGTCAAACCCCAGGAACTACCTACACCAGCCACGCTTTGGGACAGCCCAGGCACACTTACATCCGTGCCTCTGGCTCCAAGATAAACCACCAATTCCAGGGCTCAAGGAATGCGGTGGAGCCTCTCCCGTGGAAAACGGGCTCACCAGTGGGATAGCTCAAATGAGCTCAATGGAAAGTGGTTTCCTCAACACCACTCCCTATCCAGGTTTGTGCTCTCGACGCTTTCAAGTTGCATTGAGTAGGGCTAATTCCAACAGGGCCAGGCAGGAAAGCAACAGAAAACCTCTTCCTTGCAAGAGACATTCGAGGACTTCCAAAGCAGAGGTGACAGGGCCCAGATAGGAGCCCTCCCCTGGCCAGGGAGCCCCCAGGGAATGGCTAGAGCTCTTGATGAAGGGCTGATCAATTTCCATCTCTACAGACTTTCAAACGTGCTTTTCATGTCTGCACCACATCTGTCCCCTGCACGGCATGGGCAAGCAGAGGGACTGGCCCTCTTCCAGTGTCAGGGAGGGACCACAGGGCCCAGTACCTTGATCTGCCCCAGACAAAGCAGGCTGTGGGTCAGCCTGGAGCCAGCCCAGGGAGGTGAGGAGACCAGGACAGGGGGCAGGCCCCAGCCTGTGCACTTGAACCAACTGCCAAACCATCAGCCATCACACAAGAGGTCTGATCTAACAGACGCGAGGGATGTCCCACTGTGGGTCTGGGCAGAAGGACCATGTGAGCTGACAGCTGCTTCCCAAACTGTAATGCCAGGTGTAAATGCAGAGGCGACTCTGCTGCCTGCTGGTGAGGGGACCGCGTGGGCAACATGGAGGCAGGAGCAGATGCCAACCCAGGTGCTGGAGGCATAATCCATTTACAAAGGTCCTGAGCACTTCCCGGCATCCCTGATGAAACAAAAGCTGTGCCCTGCCCGCTTTGGAGAACTGGGGAAACCACGATAAAGGAGGGGATGGACCCCACAGATCATCATTAGGACAGAGGGAGAGGGGTCTGCTGCCAAGGAGGAACTGGGAACAGAGAAAGGGATGCAGCCCTGGCAAGGAAGACAGAGCAGCCCTAAGAAAGCCACAGCCAAGGCAGCAGACAGGGCAGAGAGTACCCTGGGGTGCCAAAAGCTGCAGAGCCCGTCCCACAAGCCCCAGGACAAGCCCAACGGCTCCTGCTCTTGCAGCCGTCTAACCAGCTCTGGTCTCACACTCGGCTCAGCTTCCCTGCCTCCAGCAAGCCCCAGGCACAGGCCTGGCTCTGCTCCCGGCACCTTCCCACTGACTTCTCTTCCCAGGATACATCCCTGCTCTGGCAGCCACTGCCCAGAAGCACAGGGGAGAAGAGATGCTGGAAGTGGCCAGCATCACCTAGGGAAAAGTCACACCACACTCTGTGCTTGAAGATCTGAAGGTAAGACCAGGCAAATAGATCTGGACAGAAGGAACTAGCCACAGGCAGCTGTCAAACAGCAATGAGAAGAGGAGAGGGGGGTGTTCCTGAGCAGGGGGACTGATGCTGCCTTCCTCCAACACTCCTGGGGCTGGGATTTCCTCCAGGAAAGGTTTTGATAATCACCCTGCACTTTTCCTGCCTCTTGCACTATCAGGAAATACTCACTTGGATCCAAGCCCCCGTCTTTGCCTCTAGCTAAAATTAGTACCAAGTTCCTAAAATAGCCTCATCCCAGTCTGTCTGGCAGAAGCAGCAAAGCAAGTGCTCCCCACCCAGCCCCCAAACCACCCATGGACAACGAGACTCTCAGCAGAGACAGAAAAAGGGATCATCAGATGTGCATAAAGGTCTCAGAGACTGCTGTCACCCTCTGCGCGCAAGAGCCCGTAGCGGTGCGAACTCCGGGGACAAGTTCCCCCGCGAGGAGCCAGCACACCAGAGCAGCAGTGTGGAGCCCAGGTCAGATCAGATGGAGCTGCACTGGATTCATGCCACTCATGCTGAGCAACCGGCGAGCTCCTACGAGGAAAGCCTGCGGCTGCGTGGATGTGTGTTCTGCAAGGAAAAGCACGCCAGGTAGAGAACAGAAAGGGTTCAGAGACTCCTGGACTCCCCATAGAGCAGGTGAAAACAAAAGGCAGCTGGACAGGGAGGCGTGGGGAGATGTCTTGGGGCAGATGCAGTAGCAGCAGGGATGGTGACCGGCAGCTGGACAGGCTGTTTTGGGAAGGGGCTGGCTAGCCGCTAGAGGGAGGACGGTGGGCGTCTGGCTACCGACTCTTTGTGTGGGAGCCCAGGGCACCCTCTCGCCTTGGTGCGGGGCGCAGGCAGGACCCCACCCTGAGCACTGCTCCCCCGGCCAGCAGCCCAGCGCAGAAGAAGCGTTAGGTCCAACCTAGCCTGATTTGCTGAGATAGCCCCACTGGTTAGGGGCTATCTGGTGGCCTCTGGAAAAAGGCACCTGGGTGCCTTCTGCTCCTGGCATAGATCCACACACCCTCATCAGCCCAAACTGCAGCTCAGCAGAGGGGGAAAAAGGGATGAGGGGCTATGGGGACTGAATGCCCTCCCCCCTCCCCCAGAAAATAGAGTCCCCTTGGCAGCAGAGGGAGGCATGCGGGCAGGGGACAGAGCATGTGCATGGCATGGCACGGAGGGAGAAGCTTGTCCTGCAGCTGCCCAGGCAGTACCTTTAGTCTTCAGGGCAGTCAAATCCAGTCCGCTTCACCAGCACTAAAGTCACTTAAGCCCTTTGCACCAGTCACCGGAGCGGGACTTTCCTTGGAAAGCTGACCCTGCCGTAAGGGCACACGGGTTACGCTGCAGACAGGCTGGCACCATCACCTCTGCCAGGCATCAGTGACCACAAGCTCTCCACAGAGAAATCCCACATCTTCCCTGGCACAGGGGACCCAGCGCCACGCAGTCCCCTCTCCAGCTGAGGGACTGGAGTGTGGTAATCCAGCTCATCAGCTTCGTTAGCAGTCAGCACTTCAACAGTAGGGAGCGGCTCCTGTGCCTTACTTGGCACTCCGCAACCAAAGGGAGGTTTTCAGAGAGGGCAGGAACAGGCAGCCAGATACTGAAGCAAATGGCTTGCTTACCCACGACACCACTCGGCCGTTGAAGCAGGGAAGCTTGGCATTGTCATCGGAGATTTCTTCTTTCACCACCCTGCAGAGGGGAGAGGAGGCAGTCAGGGCTGGGTCCATGACTTCAGAGGAAAAGGAGACTTTCCCAGGGGGGTGTTTGCACCCAACAACAGGCAGCCAAGGCCCAGGATGGGGCAGGGAGAGGGGACCAGCAGCTCCCTCCTGCTGCCAGGCCACAGTTCCTTATGCCCACAGCAATGACTGGCAGCCTGGAGAGGAAAAAACAAGGGCAGAAACACACTCTCCCGCGTGCATCCAGCTGTTTTATCCCCCGATTCACATTTTAATCAGCCCCCTTCCGAAAAAATCAAATGCATGTTTCCACCAGTTCGCTTATTCTAAAGAAATCCACCAGTTTGCTTATTTCTAAAGAAATACATAATTTAAACCACTTTATAATGATCTGAAAGAATCACAACCTATGCCAGAGATTTGTAACAGATGAAAGGGAAATATATAAAACATGCTGCCTCCCAAATGTTACTGTCACTTTTTAATTACGTACATAATACTTCAACATCACTTCAAGCTTTATAGTTGTGCCGCAATGTCATGTTCCTGCATTACACAAACAGCTACGTTATTATCAGTCTTCACAGTGGAAGAAGCACTGATACTTTTTTTTTTTTCCCCCATCAGTAAAAACATCAGTTTTCTTTGGAAAGGAAATTTCATCTTTCTGTTTTAAATATCAGCAGGCATCTAAATACTTTTTCCAGAGCAAGTCTGCAATCACAACAACTTGTCAGTTCAATTAATATAATCTTTGATAAATGAAATTTAATGCAAAACAGGTTTTAAAAAGCTCATTTTCTCTTCTACTCAGTGACAACTCTTATTTAATACAAAGACATCTTACAAGTAGTTCGTGATATTAATTTCCCCTTCCAAACTATATCTAAGGTAGCTTGACACATACTGCGCTTAAAAAAATAATGTAGTAACCAATCAGTGAATAAATTATGTTTGGTGGAAAAAAGAGTCCAACAGAACAAAAGAACAAATGTGAAATGAAGGGAAATTATGTATTAAAAAGAAGTAGCTTATAAATAACCAAAACAGAGTACACAGAGGTGGGATCCCGTCAACAGCTCTGAAGGGTGCCCAAGCCAGTCCCCAACTCACGGAGAACTGAAGAGGATGCAAGCGTGGGATGCGGAGCTGTGTCCCTGTGCCCCAGACCGCCACGCAGCCCAGGCACTGCCATCGAGAGGCAGCACGCCGGGGCGCGCAGAAACAGGTACTCTGGGCTCCCGGCTGTGCTCCCCGGTGCGTCAACAGCTGCCCAAGTCATCACCAAAAATAGGACGGCAAGGCTCGCCAACACTCGTAAGGCATCAGCAAAAGGCAAATGAACAGTGCTGGAAAAACAAAACCCGGGGAGCAGGCTCGCTCCGCCCTGCCAGCCGCGCTGGTTGCTCTGGTGTCGCGCAGGCGCAGCGGAGGGCTGTCCCACGCGGTGAAAGGCAGCACGTTGCCGCATCTTTGCCGGCAGCTGGCACTCACGATCCCTGCCCAAACTGGACAGCCAGCAATGAGACTGGACAAATGCTACCCAACCCTAGAAGGCACAGATGAGAAGGTCACGGTTTGAGCAGTCTAATCCACTCCCAGGATGTGCGTTAATTCCTCTCGCACAGATGGAGAAGCAGGAAAAAGCAGGAAAGGAGCAATGAGGATGGATTAAAACCCTGCTGGCTTAATGCTTCTTCAGCACGCCCCGTGCCAGCCTCTGCCCAAAGCTCCAGCAAGCCCAAGACAAGTGTCAAACACAGGCAGCCTCCCCATGACCTGTCCCCTTTAGTGCCCACGTCAACCCTTTCCAACGCAGGCAAGTTGCTGTCTCTTCACTTCCAAGCGCACGCGCACACACACACGCACCCTGGCCCGGCTGCGCTAGCATCCATTCATACTGTCGCCAGCAGCCTGGACTTCATCCAATTCCTAGAGAGAACTTCAGGCAGAGCCAATTCTCCGTGCTGCCTGCGCAGGGACACAGAGCTCTCTGCCTGCGGGTGAAGGGACAGGGCGATATGTTCGCAGGGTCAAGATGACCAACCGCTAATTGCAGATGAACTATTCCACTTTCGGTGGGGACGGAGAAAACCAACCCCCAGGACCCTGTGCCCGCCCTCAACTGCAATGCCGGATGGAGAACAAGCTCCCTCTGTCCTGAGAGCTGGTCCCTCATCGCTCCTACTACCCCAGACGTCCCAGGGGTCAGCTCCACCCCAGAGCCGTTTTCTCCCTCCTCCCCCAGCCGCTACATTATTTATCATTATTTATCACCCAGATGCCAGAGCACAAGGGATTAAATATCAGCAAAAACTGATAGTGTTGGAGTCAGGCATGTGCCGAGCAGGAATATCTCCACAGCCTTGCTCACGTCTGTCACCCCTCGCGCCGTCCCAGCTATTCGTGCCCTGCATTCCTCTCCAGCCTCAGCCCGGAGCTGTAGCCTTTCTCCCCCCACCTCTCACCACTCTCTTCAAGTCACACTTCTCACACCAACAAGACCGCAGGTTCACGTCAGAAGCCACCAACCGAGCAGCCTCTGGGGGAGCTGTGCACGGTGCCACGTTTCTCCTCCACGGTTGCATGTGGAGGCAGCCATGAGATAGAAACCTTCCCGTCCCGTGGATGTGCTGGGAAGAGCCCCCAGCTGATGGGGTCTGAATCCAGCAATCCCAAAAGAGCAGACCCAGGAGTTCAGGCTCTCTTAGTTCTCTAAAAGCCTTTCCTTTTGGCAGGAGCCACTGCAGCCCAGGGAAAACATCTGCCCAAAGCTGATTTCAGAGGGACTGCTTTTAGTTTACCGTCCACCAGGGCAGCTGGGTTTCAGATTTTCCCCATGTTCTAAGTCCTGCTAGGGGCTGGGGACAACATGGCTGAGAACGGTGGCCAGGGAAACCCCTCTGCTACAGAGAGGCAGCCCGCACTGGGCCCAGCGCCCTCGGCACCACTGCTCTGTGTGCGGAGAACTGCCCAGCAGCCCAGGCGCTCCTGGGCCCCCGTCCCATCCCTGGGAACGATGGATGTGCTGCGGCCGAGCTGCAGGCTCATCGCCTGGCCCGCAGGCCCACGGCTCCCCGGCACTCATCTGCCTTGAATTTTCCAACAAAGAGACCTGCGGGAGGGAGGAAGGAGGGAGGAAAGAGGGAGGGAGGGTTACAGGGGAGGCAGGCCGAGTGGGCGGATGATTCAACCGCCATCCCCAGCGACACGGGGCCAAGCCAGGGAGGGGGGAGGAGGAGGAGGAGGAGGAGGAGGAGGAGGGCTGGGGTGTGCAGAGGGAGCTGCCAGCGCTGACACAAGCAGCACATCTGCTCCAATGCAGCTGGGGGAGGGGAAGGGGCAGCCCCGGCAGCAGGGAAGCGGAGGAAAC
>WHYT01012761.1:20721-70677 GCA_009806455.1 Tetrax tetrax | reverse complement strand
AAAAAAAAAAAAAAAAAAAGGAAGAGATGAATGGTTTAATCTCCGGAGTTTGCCACGCTAACTGGGAGGAAAGAGTTTGGAGATCTGATGTAAACTTGTTTTGCTTTTTCTGTCGTTCTTGCTCCTTGCGTCGTGGGCACCAGTTGCGGTCAGTGGAACCAAGCACAGAAACAGACACTAATCTTGCAGTCCTGAGCTCGTGCAAGGAGAGCATGAACCATACAAACCAATATCTTCATTAGCAAGAGGAAGTGTTAAATAAACCGGCTGGAAGGGTTGGTTACAAAATGTAGATGGAGATATAACCTCTGTTAGCCTTTCTTTTTTATTCTGAGTAAGACTGTGTGACACCTGCAGCCTGACACAGTGCTTCAAAACTTCAGCACAAGCTATTCAGAGCTCTTGCTACGCTTTTTAGATATCAGTCATACATAGATGTCGTCTTAACTGCTCGCCTCAAAGCTTGTATAAAACAGAACAATGTTCCATTAAAACAAAATTAATACGATTGTTCAATATTTACTTGTAACTTGTTTTTCAGGTGTCATTATCACTTATTTTTTTTTCCTAAATGCTACAGCTAAAATTAATTATGAACATTTTCTCTCTGGCACACTTGTAAGCATTAGCATTAGGCATTTTAATGCTCATTACGACCTCTAGACTTTCTAATTTTAGGAAAAGTACATGTGGCCTATGATCAGTCCCTTGAGACTGGGCCACCAACTGCTTTAAGGATCTTACCATTTTCCAGAGTTCTCCCTTAGCCGTGCTAACCAGCGCCCATCGTTTCACGGAAATTACTGCTTGCGCTCAGCTCGTGGCGGCTGCACAGGTTGTTGAGCCGGATCAGCCGAGCCGAAGGACTGCCACCTCATATCACTACTGCCAGACTAATACTGAACGTAACTGCTGCGGCTTCCCCCTCAAGCGCTGGCTCTCGCCTGACAAGCAAGCTTCAGTAGCGGTACTTTTACACCAAAAGTAGCACCAAGAGTTTCAGCATTAGGGACCACTGTGGTGAAAATGCGACCGCATTTTAAGAGACTGCCCATGCATTTAAGGGTTGGTATCCAAGTAGAGGCAAACAAAGACAAGGAAGGGTCATTTACTTCCCAGGGTAATACAAGAGATCAGGTCTCACTGCGGAAGGATCCCGGGTTATTGCACCCTGTGTACCGAATCCTGTATGCACTGCACACCTAAGCACGAGGCATAATCCACAGAGCAGACAAGTGATGCCAGAGGAAAATGATACGAGCACTTCGGTATCACGTCAGCCCTGCTAAAGGCAACTTTTACTAAGTACTGGACTTGAATTGCAGTTTGCTAAGTATAGCAAGTGATCCAAACGCAGCGTCATCCTTCCAGAGCTTGGCGTGCAGCATTTCCCTGTACATTTCAGTCACTCCCTGCCTGTTTATTATTGCTGCCATTGGTATCATCCGAGTTTCAGTCAGCACAAACCGTGACTCACCAAACCTCAGCCAGAACTATTTCTTAATGTTTGTTCAGCATTTTGAAAAATGTAAAGTGCTTCATAAGTACTCGATGCCACAAATACTAGCGACGAATATGACTCAGGGTGGATGGATAACAGGGCTCAGCTCAGCACTGCCCTACTCCTCTCGCATCAGGCTGTAATGATGATACACTTGATAACCAGACCCACAGAGGGCAAGTTATTAATAATAGCAATTTACATTTTAAGAACTCTGACAACCCACAACTACCCTGAACAAGATAATAATACAAACAGTGCTGTATATTCAAAAGTGTAAGCTGTAGAGAAAAAAAAGAAAACACAATTCATCCATGTCATAAAAGCATCTCCCTGGTCCCTACCATTTCTTCATTTTTCTTATTTTCTTCTTCTAGTTCCTCTTTTTCCTCAATCTTTAATTCATTAGTTATACTCATGTTCTGCTAAAGCTGTAATTTCACATTTTCAGACCTTTTCCTCTTCTGATAGAACTCAAAGGGTAAAGGCAAGCCCTCTCAGCCAGCCCTAGAAACACACTGGAAGCTACACGTAACACATCAGTGGCTACTTGTCTTGTCAACGTTATTTATGTGCCACCAAGGGAACTTTATTAAATTAGTGTCAAGAGGGCAGACAAGCGGCTTCCTGCAGAGGTAACAATAGTCTTTACTCAGATTAGATCTCTAAGTATCAATCTTCCAGCTTGATGTCTGCCTGCCATTTTACTTTAATGCTAAGGGGCTTTTTTTTTTTTCACATTAAGATTTTCTACTCCTGCTAAAAGCCTTTTTTTTTTTTCCTAAAGAAAAAAGTAATCTCTATTTACAGGCCAGAAAAGGTCTTTGACAACATCTTCATAATACAGCCTTAGGGAAACAGTGTCTGCTGCCATCGAGACACAGGTAGTTACGCTGGATCTCTCCCAACACCGCGCTCTCTATGCAAAAGCTAACTTAAAATTATCTCACCTAGCTCTTTCTTCTGGATCATTTATTAAAGAATCCAAGAAAAGTATTTAGTATTTAGGAACCTTTTTAAAAAAATCACTCAAAATTATCTGAAGACTTCTCAAACAGAGACAAATAATCATGCCCTGTCTCCCTCTTCAATTACCTTACCCCCGGGACGTTAGCTTAACAAACTAATTATCTAACTATAACATATATCTAAAAATACATTTCAGGCTGGACTGACAGAAATGGCCAAGCGCTTTGCTCAAAGTTGCACTCAGAAAAAACGAGTAGTTATAAAGAAAATCTAAAGCTTCCAAAGCACCTAACCTATTTCAGCCTGTGACCTTGAAATGTCCTGCAAGCTAAATACTTCTGATGGTTCAATTGCATGGCCAGAAAACAACAAAAACTAAGGATGCCAAAAGAAACTCTGCAGACCAAATAAATCCCCTCTTTCCTCTTGTGCAGACCTGATCAGTGCTCTCACATGTGCCTCTGGAATTACATGGGAAGCCAAGCTCCTTAACCACGGCATTTTACACAGCTCCAGTGTCCTGACCCTTTACGTGAGTCACCATCTCCTGTGTGGCTAACACTAGCCACCAACTACAGCCTTCCCTGGCCACCCCCCGAGACGTCTCTGCGTGCTGTTGCCTACCTCAGTGGTGTGTACATTTCAGTTGTGATCTTCCATTTATAAAATACTTCCAGAAGAAAATTTTTGTGCAAATATGATTAATCCTTTATGAATGGCTACTTATATCTTCTTGTAACCGCTGGGTGAGGAGCCACCTCTCTAAAGCAGGGCTGTCACCTAGCCATCATGTCATTCTGCTCTTCTTCCAGCCCAGAGCGTGAACACATGATCATTTAGCCTGCCCTGAATTGTTTCCATAGTGTGGTTTCTGTCGCACCATGAATGCAAGTGTAATTTTTAGAACATGTGGGCATCGTTAACAAAACCCTGAAGTACAAAGCGGAGCTCAAATTAGAGGCATTGCTTCCTGTAGCATCTCTATGTGGTCATTAAATAGTGGAGAGTGGAACAGAGAGGTGGGTTATTGTGCAATGAGAACAATGTGACCAGAGATTGTTATCAGGGACTGAGCCACGCTCTCACAATAGTGTTACATAAAACCCTTCTTTCAGAAATATTTCCACACTGCTACATTTGGAACATGCGAGCCTCATACTAAACAGCAACTAGAATGGTCCTGATGCTTTTCAATATTTTAATTAATTATTGGATGGTGGCACAGAGTGTTCTTGCGCGTAAAGATGGCTCCATGTGAGAAGGTATCAAGGACTTCAGAAAAGCACCAACATTCGGAGTGATGCAGATAAGTAGGAAAATGGTCAGAAATAAAAAATCGATGTTCAC
Source organism: Tetrax tetrax (assembly GCA_009806455.1). NCBI lineage: Eukaryota > Metazoa > Chordata > Aves > Otidiformes > Otididae > Tetrax > Tetrax tetrax. Next base: position 66,860 of record WHYT01012761.1, on the reverse strand, counting down.
TAAACACAACTGCAAAACGCTACACTTAGGGGGGAAAAACACACATCAAATGCACTAAATGACCTCCTGAGGCCTTTCCAGCCTCACCGCTCCTATTCTGTCATTAACATAGTGCTGATACCAGAGAACTGAATGGAAATGCTTCAGCAAGACTGGAGTTCCTGTTTTTCAAAAAACTTACTACTCCAGTAAAAACACTGCAATATTTTTGCAAGTGCAGAGGTCTTAAAGGCGTAGGGCCCAGCCACATCATGTCGTACTGGAAATTTACATTTCCTTTGTGACCAATTTAAGGCATACTGCTGCAGTTAGTACTACATAGTAGATTCTGGATAAGTGAAATGGTGCTATTCTGAAATGAATATAAACTATGAGAAGAATTTAAAAGCAGAAATCTATAGTAGGTATCACGTTTTCCATTTTCACGTGGTGGACATCTTGAACTGATTGCCATCATGGGAGTGTGTACTGTAACACAAAACCACAGTTACAATATGTACAGGTTCTCATGAAAGCCAAAACTTGCTGACGTTCTGATAACCATTTAGTTTTACTAATGCTCTAAAAACCATGTCATTTGCTGAAAATAAGGTAGCCCATGAAAAACTATAACTTTGTTAAATCTTTGTTTCTTTATGGCAGTTTTTGTGTGTGCATGTGTCAAAGTGATACGTGAACCTACTCCCTCTGTGCGGGGTAAGGACTGCTGCACCCAGGCAGTTACCACATATATCACTGGGTCTTCACACTGGTTCTCAGGCTTGGCTTGTGACCATGCCTGCAGAGTCTTTGCTTAACAATCATATCACTAAATAACCTTTTTTTTTAACTAGTATTAAAGGGCCTTTGTTTACATTGTCGTCTCTTTAAGGATAATACTACCTTTTAGTTTTCTTCCCTGAAAACTCAGTTTAGTCTTTTCCTTGAAAAGAAAATTAAATTTTAAATTCACTATCAAAACTATGAAGCTCTAGTCCTTTAAAAGTTATTGTTTGGCTGTTTTTTTAACGTTGCATAGGAAAAGAATGGGAACCTGAATCAGAAATCTTTTGGGAGGTCACAATCACTCCCTGACTCTGAATGGGAAAAGTAATGCTTTCCTGACTTACTGGCGTATTGTGGGACTTTAACCACATAAGTTCATTTTAGGATCTGAAATATTCAGGTGAAGCAGGCTCAAAGATTATGGCAGTTATTTTTCACCAAAGTATTTTCAGAACTGCAGCACTGAGATTGTGGATGGAAAATAAGAAAAACTGTGTTTGGATACATTTTACCTTCAGTCTTTTTTAAAGGCTCTGTACTTAAAGAAGTCCCTTACCTCCCTCTCCCTCCTAAGCTGATCTGTCAGTGATCTTGGGGATACCACCCCGTTTCCATGCCACTAAAACTTCTGCGAATTCTAAAATAAGCCACATAAGAGCATCAATATAGGAATAATTTAACTTACTGCGTCATCTAGAGAAATGCTGCGTACAAGGTATTTTCGATGTTTTATTGAAAGTAACTATGAAATTAAAAAATCATTAAAATAAAAGCATTCTTTAACTAGTTGCCTGAGGGATGCATTAGACCAGACCCTTTAATAAGGGTTACTGAAAGTTATTGTAGTAGAAACTGTTCTCAGGCTGTCAATTAACAGCTTACCAGATGCCCTTTTTTAAGCATTGTAATGTACCAAAAAACCAAAACCACTGTAATGTGATAAACTCACCAGCCTCGCACACGCCAGCATTCTGCAAATAAGTACGGCACCGCTCCTTGTGCTCCTCTAATGAGCTCCTTTGCTTGTAGCTCCTTCCACAAAACTCACATTTGTATGGCTTCTCCACTAGAAAAATAAGAGTGCGGTATAAAGTAACCACAAGAGACTACTGAAACAGTCTCCCAGACATTCAAGTATATCGTTACTAGGAGCATATATGCAGCTCATGGAGAGTGCTTTAAATTTCTGTTAACTTTATGAGCACTGTAATCATTAGAAAATTAGGGTTACCTAAGGGTGAAACCCACCAGACACAGAGTTCCTGCAAGGCCCTTTTCATTCCCTAAGCTCAGCACCAGAAAGAAGAGGACTTACAGCTACGTGAGACCGTTCCCAGGAGCTCGGGTTCCTAGAGCCCTGCTCTAGCTGACAACTTTTCTCGGTGTAACTTCCCTAGGGAAGGCCAGTTGTACTGCTGCTACACCAGGACTGCAGCTGTCCCAACTGCCTGACCTAGGTCCTGTCCATACAGAATTTTTCCAGGATTTCATTAAACTGATGAAGTTAAACCACACCAAAACCACGTGTGAGGTTCATTTCATTTCCAAAGGCATTTATTGTACAACAAATTACATTCCTAATTCATTTAAGCTAAAGCAAACCTGCTTGAAACTCAAGATATCCACACAGCATTTCCCAATGCCTCGTACACAAGGACTGGAAGCGCTTCCTAAACGGTCTCATTACTGTTTTGTGAACAGACGTTCTCTAACACACCCAGGCAAAAAGCCCCGTACAGTGCAAATATAACCAGCCTTGCATTGTATACTGTGCAAAAAGACCATGCTCCCTGCTGCTAATGCAATTGTTCACTTATTTACATGACTCACTTGAAGAGATTTTCTTTCTACTGTTAACACGCCAGCTCTTAAAAACTTCAGTCACAACACCCATGTGATGTGTTTGAAGTGTGATGTTTTTAGCATTGTGCTGGTAGGGGACCATCACCACCACTGTGCTGGGTCTTGGTTAAATCAGAATCTCATTTATCCATGTCAGATAATCTCATTTTTAACTTTGATTCTTTGTGAGGTTGAACTTTTTTTTTTTTCTGTAAAGCGCAGTGCAGAGATAACATCTATCATTAAGAATAAATGTTTTCTTTCTAGGCCCCTGTATAACACAAGATATACACAAATCAAAGAGTGAGCACGACCTGGCTCTTGCAGAACCAGGGGAACTAAGATTAATCAGCGTACACCTGGCTTCTCAGTCAAGTCACCTCAGCTCTGTGCCTCCATTTCTCCCATCTGTAAAAGGGATGGAACACCCCACCAGGCTTGAGAAAAGCCACTGGCGTTTGTTGAGCATGTTAAGACATTCAGATGAAAGGCACTACACAACAGCAAGGGGTTAACTGGCAATCGAGTCGTGCTGTCCTCCTACAGCTATCCCAACAGTTCAGGACAGGAACAGAAGGAAGTACCAGCAAAGCACATTTTTGAGCTGCTCCTCAAATCTGGAGCTTGCTGGCACAGCTGGCTCCACTCATTTGAAAATACCAAGGAGCTGTTCTGTGCAAGCAGGTATTGAGGTTTCGCACAACGTGCAGCTGTGACAGCGGGTTTCCCTGTGCCCTCTTCCTGCATTAAGAGCAGAGCCGGGTCCCGAGAGCGTTCCATCAGCACGGCAGGCAGAATGAGCGGTCACTGCTTCAAAACTAGACCGACTGAGCAAACTTTGCTGACTGACTTTATTTTCCATGTCTAGTGTCCTAGTGACACACATCTAAAACACATGAAGTGTCTCTGAAGTCACTTACCAGAATGTGTCCTTAAGTGACCTGTTAGCGCATCCCTCCTTTGGCAGGCATAACTGCAAAGATGACATTTAAAAGGTTTTTCCCCTGTATGTAGTTTAATGTGGCGGAGGAGGTTACCCTTCTGAGTAAAGGAAGCTCCGCACTGATTACACTGGAATGGCCGTTCACCTTAAAATGACATACAAAAAAGGACATTTAATGGTTACGTGGGTATCATGCTATCTTCACACCCTTTCCTTTTTGGAAGAGGAAAGAATGAGATACTGGATCAATTTCTTCCTATAGACACACACACAGCCCTTCCGTCAACTTCAGTGGGAGTTACACGCAGCTCTGGTGTCAGAGCTTCTTGTAACATAGGTACGACTATGGAAAACACTGTACAGTTTTTTCCACAGAAATAAGTGTTCTGGAGGAGGCTGATTCCAACTAGCTAGCAATTTTTAAAGGAAATAAAAAAAAAAGTCTTATCTTACTGCAGGTCGGAACCCAAGATTTTCATTGATTTGTTGCCAAGTATACCACAAAGAGAAATACATATACAGACTGGAAATGGCAGCACAAAACCAATCTAACTTGTGTTTTGTGCCTGAAATACTCGAATTACATAGTGCCTTTCATCCAAAATTCTTAAAATGCCTCACAAACATGCTTTTACTAACATTCAGTTCTGAGGAGAAGAAAGGTGGGTAAAGTGAGGCACAGAAAAGGGAGTAACTTGCTAGAGATCACATGTGGTGTCAAGGCCAGAACAAGGAAATCCTGACTTTGGAATCGCTTTTTAAAACAAGTACTCTAGATTGCAAATTATTATCCTTTCCGTATTCAGCTCTTACAAGAATAATATAGGGATATTTACCAGTGTGGCTACGCTTATGAACCATCAAGACATTGAGGCTAATGCAGGCTAATCCACAGATATCACAATTCATTTTTCCACTAGCTGGCCTGATGTTGTCATATGAAACAGAATGTCTTTCCAGTTTAATGCTTTCATATTCATTATATTCTCTGGGATAGGTGTAAGGCATTTCAGATTCTTCTGGGTTTTCCATAGGCTCTGAATTTAAAGCACTCTCCTCTCTTTCACTGTATTCACCTTTCACTTTAACCACATCATCTGCAGGTAAAACAAAGCACAAAAGTGAAAAAATGCTCATCTTAGGTACAACAAAGTATCTTAGGAAAACAACTCATCAAAAATTACATAAAGTCACATTATCAGTCTTCCTATAAGTTTTACTTAAAACACAAAGATGAAGAAATGCAGTTGAGATGTGCATCTTCACAGGTCATGTACACTTAATGATACTCACAGTGAGACAAATACTGATCCACTTGTTAATTACCTTTGATGGATAATTTCCTTCTACAGATTATAAAAGTATAATACAGTACAAACTTCTCCTGCAATTACAGGGTTCTATTCAGGATTTGAAAGAAAATACTTATTCCCGCAACTCACAATTAGCCTACAGAAATTCACTAGCTGTTCCTGTGAATGGGAAATACAGAAAGATGCCAATTAAAAAGGATACTTACATATTCCCGTGGAACCTCTGGTGCTTGAAACAAGAAATATGTCTGATCCAGTATAAGACTTCCAGCCCTCCCATAGTATAGATTCTCATCAATTAATCCTAATCAATAATCCTAATTTTCACTTGCAAATTGCAATTTTTATCTAAAGATCTCAATTGTGTAAGGAGCATCCGATAATCTGGATACCCGTATGATAAGGTTACTATGCAAGTATAACTAGCAGAGGCAGGGTAAAGACTTCCTGTAACTGTACGCTAGAAATGTTAAAAGATTTGTCTAAAGTCATACTGCAAATAAGCGTCACAGAACGCTGAGACTCATGAAGCTCAGCATCCATGGCCTTTGAGTTGGTTCCTGGACGTGTGGCTGTGTCCGAGGAAACCAAAGACATTGCCTTAAATGAATGCAATTTCATGACAAGAGGAGAACGTAACAAGTGGCTAATAATTTACTAACAGTAATGCTCCCACACAAAAATATAAGCAAATTGGTCACACTATATAAACAGCTGGTGATTCCCAACTTACATTGCAGAATGTCCTTTCCACTATTAACTCAAGCATTACCAGCACCTGCATTAAAATCCTTACTAAACCACAGGGCAGCCTTTTTTTTCTGCTTAAGGTTGACTTTTCCATCTAGACAAGAGCTAGGCCATGGCTGGAACTTGAATTATCCCTCAGGCTACCAAGTGAAGAAAAGCACTAAGAGACAAAATACAGTTTCCTGTTTGAAAGTATTGTTCTCCTGGCCACCTGCGCCTCCCTCAAACGGAGGGTTAGTCAGTTAAATATGGCACTTAATCACTTGTCCTTTCTCCAAAGTACCGCACATGGACTGCTGAATATGTATTAGCTCCGGTTCTGAGTAATAAACCACATCAAATGCCGAGAACAAACAATGGGTGACAGCGAAAATGAGGTGGCAACATAAAAGCAGCACTGAAAAATAAAGATCTGGCAACAAATACTTTCACAAAATCAGAATTTTCAATTATATTTTAGTGTTAAAATCACTCCTCTATCCTAAATGTTTGCACTAAGCCCAGACAATCTATATTACTTTGGGTTGAAGTGAAGTGGAAGAAACAGGTGGGTGACAATTTCTTTATCCTATGCAAGAATCCACAGCAGTGTGGAAAACTCAGATTCCTCTTGGTGGTCTCTTAGACCATGATATCCACAGAAGGATGGCTTTTTTCCCCATATTGTGTGTTTTTATCCCCCTGTCCTAGACATTTTTTGAGAGTTTGGTATTGGGACTGACTGCCCTGGTCCCAGAAGAGCTCACGCAGGTTTGGGTGTTTGCTCAGAGGGTCACAAAGAGGTCTAGCTTCACCTACAAATTGGTCATTTTTCTCTGCACCTTCTTCAGTACTAGCCCAGCTTCACATCCCGGGGATTCCTGCTTCCACTGAAACAGGGTTTCCTCTGCAGGTACCTTCTGTTGCCAACGTCATTTCTGAGGGTGCCAGGGTGATCCTGCTATCAAGATTCCTTCAAAATTAGTTTGGGCACCCATTTCCATCACTCTAAGGAAAAAATATTGCCAGTTGCTGAAAGCAGCTTTCAACAGAATCTCTTTTCCTCAGAAAAAAAAAATAAAAAAAGTTTTTTGGTTCGTTGGTTGTTTTTTTCCCTATCAAAAGGAGGCAGTTCCAAAATAATTTGCTACATCCTGCACAGCATGGTAAAAGGAAGTACACATTGCAGCTGCACCTTGTTGGTACTTTCAGAAACAATTTCAATTCCCACTTTCTACTTAACGTCTCACCTTTTGTCTGCATCAAATGCGATTGCTTAGCAGTGGAGGACTAGCTGTAGCCTGCAACTGAGGACTTCTCTACCGTTTTCTACTGTTTCTCACCACAAGCTCAGGGCTCACAGCTTTTCACTCTTACAGAGTGATGCCAGTGTTCATGTATGCTGGTTTGAGTTCCCATGGCAAGCAGTTGCTGACTGGCACAAACCGGGCAAGCCATCCTATGGTTCCACTGCAGAAAGTAATTATTTCTGTAGAACATAAATAGTTATCTCCATATAGTTTTCCATATTGCATCCTGGCTGCTTATTTGTGTTTTCTTACAGTACCAGAGAAGGATGCACCTGAGTTCCGATCAAGGCTTTTCCACCGCTGCCTCCCCCCAGCAAACATCACCGCCACTCCAGCTGTCAGTGATACCCCACCAAAGCTCGAGTGCTCCTCAGTTTGCACGTAGGCATTTGAAGAACCTCAACGGAAAAATTCCCCTTCTGATGACCGAGAACAACAGACAGCAGAAGCCACTACTCAGCCTTCCTGACAGCAATGCAGGAGAAAGCTTTGACGCAAAGCAGTCTGAGGAAAAGATGGCTCAGTACAGGTCAGCCTAAAATTAACCCAGTGGTTGCAGAGGTCTGAAGCAACCAAATTCCTTTTCCAGCCCTGACTTTTGCTCTGTGTACTGGCAAGCACAGGGAGATCAGGAGACTGGCGGCTGTGAGAAAAGGTTTGTATCTGTCACTTATAAATCATATCAACATATTTTAATGAGATCAGGGAGTTTCCAGGCTTGTCCACCTTAACTGAGAGGAAGGCGGCTGTTAACTTCAGGTAGAAAAGGGAAATTTAACTGAGGAAAATCACAATTATCCCTAACAACACTAATAAAGTTCCCCAAGTTGAAAAAACTATGATCTCTTCTATGCTTAGGAAGGTAAAGAGGTTGTAAGAGGAAAAAACCATTCATGGTGTCCAACCCAGGTAACTATTTTTCTTGAGGCAGTTCATGAAGGTAATGTACACTGCAGAAAAAAAATTGCTGTAGATTTTACACAACAAAGTACCAGTGTGATGCGTTAAGGCTGATGCACATGGTTTCATTTCCTGGGGAGATGATTACAAGATGAAAGACATACTCCAGAGTAATATTTTTGTTTCACCTGAAACACTGTGAAGACAATGAGTTCTGGAAAAAATCCAAAATAAAGCTGTGGTGCCAGCTTCAGACTGAGTCACCACATGAGCAGTGCTTGTGTAGGTTCTAGAAAATGCATGAATAAAAAAAGAAGTCAATAGCAGCAAACAATTAGGACAAGCTAGAGCGTTATCTTAGCTATTCTCTCTAGAAGGAAGCATCGGAAGGAAAACCCCCCAATTACTATATTTAATCCAAGACCTTGGCATCAAATATAGATAAAAGAACGTAAGTTTTGTACTATAGTTAAGCAAAGTTTACCAGTAGTGTTATGAAAAGCAGAAAGAATAAAAACCAGAAGCTATTAAAGACAACAGCACAAAAGGGTGATGCTGCTCAAGTGTTTTACAAGGAGTGGGGTCATAATCATGAAATCCTCAGCACATGCAAAAAGTCAACTGGATAACAAAGAAACTTAATCATCTTAATGTGGCATTTTAATGATGCTGCTGATTTGCTAGGCCAATTCAGAGATAATGAGCCCCTAATGCTACAGATGTTCAACCAGACTAAAGGAAAAAAAAAAGAAAAAAGAAAAGCTTTTCTTGTATGCCATTTCCTAACTATCCAATTAAACAAATTGTGAAAGCATATAAATAGTTTACCAGGTTTTGACAGCTGTTAATAGGATTCAGATGCCAAAGAACAAGAAGGGAGTCTGTATGTGTGCATATTGGAGGATTCTTGTGACTACCTGGATTTGACAGGTATTAACTGGTGATTCATCACCATTATCTCCACACATTGTCCCCAGAAACAGCAGTCCAAACCCAAAACCTAGCACACACATGCTAGAGTCCGTCCCCTCCCAGAATGCGAGATTCCTTTACCCAAACCAGCTTGAAACAGAACAGACGTACGCGGTGAAACTGAAAAAGTCAGCGGAGTTTCCAAATTCAAGTCAGAATCCTGCATGTTTATGAAAAACACCTCTACAAGGGAATTAACACACAGTGGGGGAAGATATGTCATGAAGAAAAAAGCACTCACATTCCTTAATGAATGAAGAGAGGCTTGCAGTACATTCCATCAAAATTGTAAACTGAAAAAAAACCAACAGCAAAAGAACCAACGCAATACCTAAGCTTTTTTTTTCCTTAAATAATAAGAAAAAAAATACATGCAACATACAGGTATATATTGAAAATTTGGAGACTATAAGTAATGGGGAATTACAAAATCTGAAGTGACACAATAGCAACATGAGATTATTTATTTATTTTTTTTTTTTTTAATAGAGGCAACACAGTCAGAGAGAAGGCAACTTTTCTCATGTCTCTCTGCCGCACCACTGCAGACACCAACTCTAGGGACGGGAAAGGCGTTCAAGCCTTTTTGGCCCACCCTGGCTTTGTTTATTCCACTGACTCCAGTGACAAGCTCCCTTTTTTACAATAGCAGCAATGTTTTTATGAGACAATTGTTTGCCAACAAAGGAAGAAGCAATCACCTAGAAGCAGTATCAGCTTCCAGCTAGACAGCAGTGGCAACAACAGCAACAAAGACGGGGTGGCAATAAACGTGCACTCCCTCGTACGGCACGTACGCCCCTGGACTCGTCCCGCTGGGGCGGCCCCGCAGCTGATGTGCCCTTTTTGTGCCACTACAGGCCAAAGCAGATTCTTCCGCACTAAAAATCCCAAGTGCTGCATTCAGTACTTTAATCCGACAATGCACTGGGAATCCACAGATTTCACTGCCTTGCCTTACTAAAAATTGTTGCTTGGACATGTTGGCTTTCATTTTATTCTGTCTTTGTGCCTCTCAGTATTTTCTTAGTACCGTTTTTCAGTATCCATTTTTGTGCAAAAAGCAAGCATCTATTTTGTTCAGCTACTGCATAAGGTGTACTTGAGTGGTAATTCCTAAATGAACCAGTGCAGTATGCACCTGGTGGAAATTTCACTTCTAAAAATAGCAGAGAAACTTTCATAATTCCCCTTTGTGGAGTGCATGCTCTATAGTAATGAGTTTCCTTGGGTTTATTGTGACTTGAAACAGAAATAGAAACAAATAAAATTGAAATGCAGCACTGAGAACTGGAAAGAAAAAAAAACAACAAGCAAACCAGGCATCATTTTCCAAGCACTGAGATGCGTATTTTCTACTTCATTAATACCAGTGTCTTTCTGTCATTAAAACACAGTATAATTTATCTAGTCATACAATTAATTACAACAACAACAAAAGAAAAAACCATACATAATCTCCAAGCTCATGTGAGCCAGGAAACTTGAATTATGTAACTGCTTCTTAGGGCACCTTATTCAAATACAAGAACTTTTCTTGTAAAGATATGTATTCCTGGGTAAATCTACAGTTCCATGCCCGACATCTCCCATCTATTACCAATTTCTACCTAATAATGATCAAAGGAGTTTTTTAGGACTTTCATTCAAAAGGTTTCCAAAATACGTTGAAGTTATACTAGCAGAAATAGTGATAAAGGAAAAACGTTATCCTAAACCGAGTGCTGCAGTTAAACAGGACAACTGCAGAGCAACAGCAGGCAGCACCAGGCCACGGCTTAGGGAAGGAACGAAAAGTAATGCATTTAGCTGACTGGACAAACAGAGTTTGGGGAAGCAGAACGTTATTACCTGAGGCAATGTGACTGGGGGCTAGAAAACTATAGTTAGTACTACGCTAAAACTGACATGGGATTTTCGTTGTATTTTTTTAATTTTAAGAAGTGTCAATAGCTTGCTGTTTTTCCTCAACAGCCTACACCCCAAGGGTGGCGCAGGAGGACAGTGGATCAGAGGGAATGCCATCCCACGTCCCCAGGCCTGCAGTGCCCAGATTTTTCAAAGCCTGTCCCAAATTAATTTTATTTCATTTGTTCATTTGTTAATATTATCCTTTCAAATCTTAATAGTGTTAAAGGCTCTCACTTAAAAAACAAAACAAGAAACTGTACGAGTTTTTCTCCTCTGTTACAGTTAAGATATAACATCACTCATAGAAAAGATTTCTAAAATTACAGTTCCTAAAGTCCAGAAAGCCAGATACAATCACAACCGTTAAATCAGACTTCAATTAGACAGTTAATCAGAGAACATCTGGACCCAACAGTCAGACTGAAAAAGGCCACATGTTAAATTCAGATAATCGCCTTCATTAGTTACATCAAGGGACCTATTACTAATACGACCACTCAGGCATGATTGTCTCTGGTCAACTGCTTTTTCAAATGATCTTCAAACCCAAGAAGTTGGAAGCGTAGTTTAATTTAGCCTTTTTTAATTCTTCTCCCAAAAGTCTTTCTTATAATGCAATATACTTTTGTGTTTTAAACTAGAAAAATATGATTCGAAGAGAAAATGTAATGGAAAATGAAGAACACAGAAATATGTGATAAACATCACTGGAATTTTAACAGCTATAAACTGAAGAGAGGAGCTTGGTTAAGATGTTGCTCAAAACCCTTGAACACCATAATCTTCACAAAACTAAGTGTATAGATTTGATTTGACTATAAAAAAATTTCTAGCAGGAAATAATCTAGACTCCGAGACTTGAATTTTAGATTGCAAGTACATTCTCTCCAAATTCAGGTTTTTATAATTAAATACTTCTGTTTTACTTTTAGTCTGGTCTTTTACAGAAGTGTCTGCATCCACCCTGTGTTCCCTCAGCAACATTCAGTCCTGCAGTCACATCCAGCTCTACCTGGCAGAGGGCACGGCTCCTCAGGATGACCCTGCTCTGACAGCTGGCCTGTTCACAGCCGGCGCCGGAGAGCCTGCATCTCCCAAAGCCTCTCCTGGAGGTGGTGCTCCTGCATCAGGAGAAGTGGTCGTGTGCCCGGCATGCTCGGCAGGTGAGGCGCAGCAACAGGCTGCGCAACAAGAATATACGGAATTGAGCTCCGAAATAAACAAAATCCGTAAAGCTCCTGCAGAGCACCAGCAGGAACAAGAACGGCAACAAGAATGGAGCGTGGGGGGAGACAGTGTTGAGAATACGGCGAAGCGAGGCTCAGGTACCTGCAGTGTGTCAAGCACATGATGCAGACTTTGCATAATTCCACTAAAAGTCAGCCAGCAACAAGACACAAGCCCACTGGAAACCAGGCTTCATCAATTCCAACACTCATGGAACTATTTGCTGTATCTTAGCAAACTTCTGACTCTTGTGGATTTGTTTCTGCTTTCCGATACCTTTCCAGCAGCACACACAGTAGTAAATCTGCCCCTCAAACTCCCACATTTTGTGCCAAATGAACAGCCTAGTTTGGGGGCAAAACATGAGTCACCTTAATTAACTGATTTCCTTTCCACCAACCCATATTTCTAAAAATGGATTATTTTCTACAGTGGCATGTGATTTGAGTTCCTAGGGCTGCTTTCTTCATCTTCACTTATTTCCTGCTAGGGGCAGGTGGGGAGGGAACACACCACAACTCATCTACCCTGGGCAAGATTTTATTTCCGTGCCAAAGGAATAAGTATTTCTCTCACCTTTAGTTTCAAGGAATTATTTTGTATGAATCAGAGATACACCTTGTAGAACAAGTGAAGAAAAATGTAGTTTTATAAGTTATGGAAAGGAGCCCATCACCTACTGAACAACGCTGTGCATCTGTTCTCCTTCCAGACCTCATCTTGTGTGATAGCTTACGCTGATAGTCAGGATATCTCAAAAGCAACTTCTATTTTCTGCTAACTATAATGGGTTAATTAGAATAAGAAATAGCTGCACTTTTCTGATTACTTCAAGGCAATCCGAATATCCGGTTTCTGTATCAGCCCCCGGCGCTGGGGGCTATCCATTGTGCAGGACAGTCCAAGCTGATGTCAAACATTTACAGGCTGTGGTGACAGAGCTGCCCGGGCTGATGTCACCGAGCGTGCTTGGCAGCATTCCTGCTGCTGGTAGTACAGTACTGCAGAGCTGAAACAAAGTCGGGAGGATCTTTTGTTGATAACACTCAGATGCGACTTTCAGTCATGCACAGCCGCCGAAGCAGAGAGACCGCCACAGCTGAGCAGCGCAGGCTCCTTGCCTGGTTTTAACACTTACAGAAATCCCCTGTCAAGTGAACTTCTGCAGCACAGTGCTGCTGATGTTGTGAGATAACCCCTGAGTCCCATGAGCGGCAGGGCTCGATCTGGGCTTGGGAGATGTAATATTCTGATAAAAAACGGCACTTCCTTTTCAGGCAGATAAGTGCGTGTGCTAGCAGCACCACTGGAACCTCAGTACGCGCCTAAGCGAGGGTTTGTCATCCTCTCCTGTCTCACTCCAGCCTTTTAACCGCCCCCTTTCACACACCTAAATGCAGTGGCAATTAGCATCCATAAACCACAAATGTGGCTTCTATTTCTTTTTATTTCACAACCATGAAAGCTAGCTAACATTCATAACACCCAAAGAGTTCTCTGCCCCAACAGTTGAGGGAATTCAGACATAATTAAACACTTGTGCGTGACTGTGACTCCCATAGGAAAGAACGTGGCATTTTTTATTTAATTTTTAAATTAAGGACACTTCAACTTTGGTCACCAAAGGTAACAGTGTCGGGGTGCATAAAGAAACAAGGGAAATTAAGTGCTTCCTCCCTGCTCTGTCTCATTGCTTTTCTCTTTTCAGACTAGATACAGGAAGCACCATGGGAACAGTGTATTTTTATGGTTGCAGGCAAGCATACGCCATGTGCACCACAGCATGCAGCTTCCATTCCCTTGAGGCAAAAAAAAAAAAAGGGGGGTTTTCTTTCTTTTTTTCCTCTTGTTCTCCATCAAGCTTTTACTTAACATATTACTATAGCCTTCCACCTGATTGTTTGCCCTATGCTTAGCAATCATCACAGCTGAAGCCCGTTCAGAAGGGGTGTATAACAGGACAGGTTGGATCGTTTTCACTGAGCGGCATCTCGCCCTCGTGAGTTACGACAGCGGCAGGATGAGTGACACATCAGCCAGTGTATTTGCGTGTGCTCGGAAAAGTACAAACGTGGAATTGTTTGCTGAAAAAGTGGATTTTCTTATACCAGAAGAGCACCACTTGTGACGAGCCCTACACATTATTTTGTGCCTTTATGAAGTTTCTGTAGCCTTTTGAAAGGATCACAGTACCACTTTTCTGCAGATCTAGCATAAAAGCCTCCAAACTAGAGTTAGGCAACTTCTAGATTTGACCAGGCTCTAACTTGTGTTCAAAGTCTCTGAATACGTCCCCCCACAATGGTCCCAGAAACTGGAAGATTACTATTTACTATGAATGCTTAATGAAACATAGGAAAAACAGACACAACTGCACTGAAGAAAAACATGTTACAGACATACTAAGGCAGCAGAAACCAAGCTGCTAAATGCTTGATCTCACCATATGAGACAGTGGCCTCATGTTCTTATGCTGGCCTTCAGCAGATGGAACAAACCCTGTGGGCATAGATCATGCAGCGGTTCAGGATTAAAAAAAAAAAAAAAAAAGTTTTCTGTGTTGCAGGCTATCATCAAAAATGACTTGTGAAGCTACTGAAGTGGAATTGCTCACTTACAAAAGGGTTGGAGCACAAATACCATGATTAACATTTATGATAATTACACAGACATTTTTCATTATTTCTCTTTAAATTTGATATGCAATGAGGGTATTAGTGATCACACCTGGAAGAGTGCCAAACAGAGCTTTTTTTTTTTAACCTGATAGACTTCTCAGCTGTAGGCACGACATAATCCATTTCCCAAGAGCCACCACCGACACTGACGAAATTTCAATTCTGTGATTCTGGAGAATACTACATATTCATTTTACCAGGGTTAGTGATCCCCGAACAATAATACTCCCACCAGGGCAGCACTGTCAGAATGTGGTTTCACTTATCTGGAAGTAAGACAGATAGTTATTGACCCACAAGGACTGCTCAGTGACTAACGTACCTGCTACTGTTGACCTGCAATTTATATAGCAGGGATGACATGAAAGCTAAGAATATTTCTGAATTTTAGTATGGAAGAGCAACTGACCTGGCATTGTTAGGAAGAAATTTAAATGCACCTACTGATATTCACACGGCATAGAGTTCTCATACAGTACGCTTAAATATTTAAGATTTATTGTGCTTCCGGTATCAGAATGACTGTAGAGAACTGTATGTGAAGCAACAAAGTAAACACAATATATATATTTTTTTATTTTGTGTCATTTTACAGTGAGATACTGTAGCTATCTTTCTTGTAAATTTAAACCAGCTTTCTCTTAGCAATCACCTCTTTATTCCTAGAGTGAGAATCAAAGAATGGAGCATTGTCATGCTAAGTTTGTACTCTATAACGAATGAACACTGTGATGGTAAGGGAGTTTATAGGAGAGTGATCTGATGTTTTGTTTATAGCATTGTCTTTGAGATATGAATTTTCAGTATTTGCATCCCAGAACAAATTGTAAAGAGACTTTAAGACATCAGCAGCAATATAAAAAAAATTGAATAGTATATAAGAGCAGTATCAACAGAAACATCCCTTATAAGTGTTCAATTTGTACCTGACTTAATTGTATGGAAAAGAGCCTGAGAAATGGTACTGAAGCTGAAGGGCATAGAATAGTCAAGGAATGGAAAAAAAGGACTTGCTTGATGCCATGATGCATGCAAGCAGCATAGACAGGGCTCCTGGAACAGGAAGGTGGGGAGAAGCGAGGGCAATTCCTCTTGGATGGTCAATATTTGTGAGAGAAGCCCTGTCCTGGCTTCCTGCATCCACAGCTCAGGGACTAGGAGGAGCAAAGGGCAGGGACACTGGGAAAGCAGAGGTGAAACAACTGAGGTAGTGCAAGTGGAAGCGGCTTAAGGGACAGAAATAGCTGGAATACAGCTGTGAGTATTTTATGTGATGTGGGATCTGACAGAGAGGTCAGATGCCTTGGATGTAGAAAAGGCTCAAGCCTCCCATATTCTGTGGATAAAAACATTAACCTTCTCTTTTTAGGGTAAGCAGAGCAGAATTCACCTGCCCAAGCTAGATTCTACACTGCAGATACCTTTCCTAAGCCACTCTCCACTGACTGTAAATGGAGTCCTGCTAAGCAGCAGCTGCTCTGGCGACATCAGGCAGTTCATCCTAAGTCAGACACCCAAATTTGGTCAGAAAACTGGCGTGGTTTCTGTCCATCAATTGTCAAGAAAGGCCAGACACCAGTACAGTTCTAGACACCAGTACGTACTGCAGATGCCTAGGTGCAATTAATTTCACCCTCCTCATGGACTCTTTTGCTAGTGCAGCACTCCCTTGAGTGTTTTATGTTGTTTTGTACTTTGTTAATAAAGAGATAAAAGTTTAAATCTTTAACAATGCAAAAGTTTACCCTCTGAATACTTTATTTTGGACTAAAATGAAATGATCACAGTTATGTTACAGGGAACAACCAAGGCTACTTGGGGAACCAAACCAGAGTCTGTTCTTTAGTGATTTACTTGATTCATGTGATATGTAAACGCTACCTCAAAACTACTCACCAAAGCCACAGACATAATTTGTCTTGACACTGCTGTGCTGCCATGGACATGCTGTACTTGAAAGGCAACATGAAACTGGTGAAAAAAAAAAAGTATGTATTTTCCCCAGTATATGTATACCACATCCTCTACCAGGCAGCATTTTTCACTGTTTGTGGTTGAAAACTGGCATAAGTGAACACGCTCAGCTCGCTGGCAGGAATGTTTATTAATGCTGTGATTTCAGTTTATGAGCTTCTACATCAAGGAAGAAACTTAAAGTCAAAGTCTCTTGCTCTACATCTATGTTATATACACATGTACAAACCCTGAACTCTGAGGGCCTGTGAGATTGCTAAGTCCAGGAGCTGCTTCTTTTATCTTCTAAGTGAAGAGGGCCTACTAGTTTAGAAAGATACAGAAATATGCATTTATGTGGGACCTCTTAAATAAAAAAAATACTACATAATGGTTTAATATTTCATCCATACCTATGTCTTCCTTCAGAGGTGTATTGGAAGGTTTTACTGTTCAAACTAAACAATAAACATGGTAAACTGACCAACGTCCTGCTCACCCAGAGTTTGAAGTACAGGATTACTGCTAGAGTTTTAAACTTTACAGGGCTGAGTTGTCCTGTGAATTTGAGATAACTGTCTTTTCTTTCAGAAAAGAAAAAAAAAAGTTGCCAAGTTATTTTTTCAGATATGAGAGTAGCTTAACAACTTCAATAAAAAGTGCCATCCTAACACACGCATTTGTCATATGCAAACTACTTTTAACAGTTTGTACACTACAACACACTAAAAGAGCTCACCAGATGCACACACTTTTTTATCTTGCTATCCATATTTCACAGAACCTGCAAAAGTGACCTTTATAAAAAGCACATGAGGTTCCCTGACGGAAAACAGTTGCTCCTCCTTTAGAGCATGTTGAAACGCTCTAAACTAATGGTATTGTTATTCCTTTTAGAGACATGCAGGAAAACCAGAGCCATGATCCAGAATAAACTTTCTAATCACTGTCATAGCATAATCAGATGGGGGAAAAAAGGCAAAATATAACTATTATTTTTCAGTATTCAATCTCCACTTTACCTCCTGCTTCTTCATTAGACTGATTGTGTTCCTTCATATCTTCCACATTATCCATACTTTCAATTTCCTGGGATTTGTTCAGATTGCAGTCTGTCAAAACCTCTTGCCCTTCTGAAAAAAACCCAATAGTTAGCTATTTATGCTCCAAGAATATTTCCAGGTGATTACCTCAACGTATCTGCAAACTCCCAATACTGCTGACAGTGCTCTTCCGTAGGTGCATCAGCTGCAGTTCGGCTGAATGTCACAGACAAGCTCTCACACCGAGCGCACACCTTTAAGCCTTAAGCTTTAGCTCTGATTTAACTCTTCTGGAGGTTGTTCTAAATGACAGCAAAACAGGAATAAAATCCAGTACATGTAACTCCATATGTCATATGTATTCCAATAACTGCTGCTAGCAGGCAGGCAAGCAAGCTCTTCAGAGCATGGAAAAGGAATCACAGCTCTACTTTGTTCATTTGGGCAAAATATTAATCATTCTGGCGCCAGGCCAGGAAAATGCTCAGGCAGGTTTAATCGGAAGCCTCTTTGAACCCAGCTGCACTTCTCTGCTTATTTCACATATGTCTTTTTAAACATCATCAACGTGATCAGAAAGCTTTCTGCTGATCCCCATGGCAGCAGTCCATCCCAGAAATCCAAGCCACTCTTCTCTGAAATAAAGCCAAATTTGAAACTATAGTGAAATTGATTTGGGTGAAGTTTTTCAAGTAAAGCCTCTTTCAGAAAATCCATAATACAGACTAACTCAATATTATGCATATTTCTGTAAGTTTCAGATCAATATTTTGTTTAAAAAATTGACAGTGTTTTCTTTCAACAATCCTGTGAATTTTTAAAGTTCACAGCAACATTGTGAAACTGCTTTTTAAATTATTTAACTTATTAACAGTTGGATAGTCAAAAACTCAGTCCTGCTCAAGCTAAATATTACGTTTGATCTGAAAAAAAAGTTTTATTTTCTGATTAACAAGAAAGTAAAACACTTGTCCAACTCACACAAGAGGCTTGCTTTCAGAAATGCAGTCAACCAAGAGAATCACATTATTCTTGCTCCCCTAATCAAAATTTCCAGCTTTCTCCTGAAAACATTTACTTTCCTACTACATAGTCTTCTTTTTCCCCCTTTTAGTATAATTTTCCAACATTAAATTGAACTTCCACAGTTTTATTTAAAGTCAAGAATTTACTTTTTGCCTTTATTGCCCATCTTCATACTTGTAACTGTGTTATTCAGTGTCCTGGGAATCTGAATAAGCTGCAATTCATGTATTTTTCTCCATTTAAATTTAAAAGTTTCAAGAGAGAGTGAAAGAGTGTAACTTGAAGAGCACAGTACCTGCAGCCACAGGCTGTTCCTGAGAATTACTTAGGTCCATACCTGCCTGTGAATCTGCAAAAGAAAGAAAAGCAGTCTGAGTTGCCAAATATTTAGAACCATTCCTGATACAGTTGTTCTAGTCTTATAAATTCCTGTTTTCTTGACTGAAAGCAAAATTGAAAAAGAAAAATTCTCAAAGAAACAAATATGAAATAACTGTTAGGTTTCATTTTACAACTTCTTTGTATCTTGAGCACTGGCACGTGCCCAGAGAAGCGATTATTATTTCCTAACTTCAAAAAATTATAGAACAGAATAACTTACACTTTTGATTTAACATCTCGTTTTGCTCATTGTGTGAGCACAGCATAGCAATAGTAACTCTGTATGAAGTGAATTTCTACAAAGCACAAAGTACAAGATATTTCTACATTACTTTTCCCATACAGAACCTTCAAAATGCCTCTTATCTTCACAAGAACTAGTTGGTTTTAATGGGAATGCAAGTCTAATTCCCATTTAGAAATTCTAATAGGGATCACATGTCTGTAATTTCAAAAAGATTTTAGAGGACTGCGCAGGTGGCTTGGTTTCCAAAAGTGCTGAGCACTCAGCAGACCGTTCCAAAGCCAATATAAGCTGCAGGTATCTACATCTCCCACTCCAGTGCCCAAATTTAGGCTGGCGAGTTTAACTGGAGGCAGAGATCAGGCCTGTCCAGAGAAGTCTTTACTCAATGCCTTGTTGTCTTGAGACTTCATTGCTAGGAGGGTTGATTTTCTTAACAGTGTCACAGCTACCTGCTTCCTTCCTCCTTTCTTTCCTCTAGCTTCCCCCCTCCCTCTTTTTTTTTTTTTTTTTTTTTTACATACCAGAAAAGCTTTTATCATCTTTGAACATAAAAAATAATAGCTCCAGGACTCAAAATTCATTCCTGGCAGTTACATAACAGAAATACGCAGGCAGTGGCTGTGAGGTGTTAACCACTAGTGACATTTACCCCATAATTATCTATCTTTACCACCACTGCACATGGAACATTTTTGTAGTCTCTGCAACGCCAAAGTACAAAGCTCTTAACTCTACAGCAGAGAACCCCGGTATCAGATGAGGCTATCCAGAAAACTGCATAAACAGAGGATGGGCTGATGCATCTAACAAAACAAAGGCAAACTCAGAGAGGGGAAAAGAAAAAAGCAATGCTAGAACTATCCAGCAAATCTTTTCTTACACGTTTGTTCTGTCTTCTCCTAAATGAAAGCATTCAACTCCCACTTCTCAATAATGGGTGTAAGGGTTACATTCTGCATGCAGTTCCCATTCCTCTTCACCAGCTATTACCAAGGAGCAGCAGGAAAAAAACAACGCCTTTAAGGATGGACTTATGCATGATTCAAGCCATCCAGCAGCAGCCTGAGCTCTTCAGGGCGTAAGTCCTGACTGGAGTCAAGGTGTTAAGCTATTAGCACTTATGACACGTATCCTAAAATTAAATGAGAGCTCCTATCCTTCCACGCAAGTTTAGCGTGAATGCAAGCTTTTCATTAAGTGTCTTTTATTATAGCTACAAATGTTGCCTTGTGTCATAAACAGTCATGGAATTAAGTAACAAAAAGTTCAAATATTTACTAAATCTGTATTTTTAAAATAAATAAGATCAAGGAAATCCATAGTTACAGCTTTTAATTTGTCTTTGTTTCGTTTTATCATACCAGGAGAAGCGAGGTACAAGGAAGCAAACAGACCAATTTATACTGCGAATAATGATGGGGAAACATCAGTAAATACCAGGTACACAACCAAATTCTCTCTAGTATTGATTTTAGTTTTACATCACAATAATATACTTAAATTACACAAACCCTTGTATTTGTGCAAGTAATTAAGCGTTGGGCAAGACAATTAAATCCCCATTATTCTGTAATACTTCAGTTCGATTTTAATTGCATTTAGAAACGCTGTGCAGTATTTCCCAAATGGGGCGAAAGCTGTGAACTGGCCCAGGATTCAGAAAAAAGGGTGCCTGCCAGTGGGGGAGAGGTGTGGCTTGGAAACTCTGCAGCAATTCTGCCTTCCCCCAGGTTGCCAGGAGGTCTCAAAACGAAGAATTAGAGCCCCTACACGGCTGCTTCAAATCAGATAATCCTGCATACATGCCTGTCTAAATATGTTGGTTTAGCACCCCTGGCTGTCCCAGGACATCTCCCAAGCTTACAGTCACTCCCCCAAGGACGCGTACACTGCTATAGCTCGTTGGGGAAATGGCATCAGCACAGGCTTCTGCGTACACGCAGTGCAACAGCCCCAGCAGCGGGGCAGCCGTTCACTTCCGAGCACCTCCACGCTGCTGGAGAACCGTGCTGCCTGAACCACGCCACAGCCCAGCAGGACCCGGTCAGCCAGGCCTCCGACAGTCAGCTATTTAATTTTGAGAGCATCGCTGGGTATTTATTTACATTTTGTTGAGCATAACAGGTTCCTGTCCACGATGGGCTGCTGGGCAGTACAATCCTTCTGAAGGACAACAAACTGTGTAACCTTTCTCTTGCCGTTGAGAAATCTCTCAGTCTTTGTATCACTTTCAAGCCTCCAACATCCACTTCAACATCCAGAAACCCGGTTTCTTTATGATATTAGTCTCAAGCAGCTTCTTACAGCCTTAGTGATCTCTTAATATTTAACCTCAGGACTCTTTCCTGAGTAAAGTATTTTAAGCCAGATCCTTCATTGTGTCACATAAGTGTGCGAGAAGAAGGTCTAGGAGGCTTCCATCCCCGATTCTGTACAAACAAGACCGTATTTCTACCTAATGTTCAGAAAAGCACAATGCGGGAAATCACTTACAGAGCACGTCAGTCTTCCCAAGCTTCACAGAGATCCACTGAGTAGGGTGCATGGAAAGGAGACGCTTGTCTTGCGTGTGCTGCAGCTGACGCACAAGGTTCATTTACAAAGCAGAAGTAAGATTCGTGTGCTTTTGAAACCAATCCTTTGCCATCCTGTGTTCCACGCCAATAGCCAAAGTGAGCAAAAATATTCAAATAGCTTGCTAAAAAAGTGCTATGGCATTTTAATACCTAACTGTATTAATACTTTATCCTGGCATTTGACCAGTGAATAGAAGCAACAAAAAAGCCTACCTATATTTTAACCCCCCTAAAATTGGTGTTTTTCAAATAAGTGATAACGCTAACACCCTTCTATCATCAATACAGCTGTAGTCAACAGAATGGGAGGTACGTCTTGAATTATTATAATCTTACCTGTTTGTCTCCAAAGTGAAAACCAGAACACTGCCTTTTTACTGCCAGCTGCAGTTTTTAACCCAACAGCATTGCGAAGGGGACATCTTTTTAAATCCTGCATGCTCTTAGTCCTTCTGTCGCAGCATATGGAGCAACCACAGCTTTTTTCCCTCTTAAGAGGCACAAGCAAGCCAAAATAAAACACACACCAATCTTGGGCCCTGCCCTACAGGTAGGGCCTCACAGCCTCACCCTTAAATGCTGGCAGTGGTGCCAGCGCCTTTGCTACATACAGCAGCCAACCTCTTTCACCCCAGGATCTTTTTCACCTTCAACCTGCATTGTACTTTTAGAGAGAGAAAGCCCATCTGATTTCCCACTGAATGGCCTTCTTCAGCATTTACAGCCTCACTGGCTTTCTGAAGAAGGTACCTGGGCCAAAGAAACTCTTTGAGGGTCTCCCGTACTTTGCTGCTCTGAAGCATCATGTAGCGTTTGAAATGACACATGCATTTTAAGTGCACGTGTCCTTTTGGGAAGAAATCCTGATCAGCAATGTGTAACTAAGGATAACGTTTTTCTCATATTATAGCATACAACCTTCTGAAAACAGCAGAATATCGTCTAGTAATGCAAGATGCTCTTCCCCATCCAGCAAATGGAAAAGACAGTATGAGGTCAGTTCTTGTGATCTTTGCAAAAAAATAAACCAGTCACGTAGAGATACAACCCAGTAGATTGCAGGTCTTGGGTTCCTAGACCCAGGTCTGCAACACCTACTCTTGCCAGTGCCCATTTCCCGGTCAGAGACTGTACGGAGCCTCCTCGCACAGAAACTCGGGGACAAAAGTGCTACCCATCTGTCCTCAACGGCCAGTTTCCCATGGACTCCACTGGAACTGAGATTTTCCCAAGGGCCATGAAAACAGCGACAGGTAGCAGTTACTGTATGCACAGATAATGCAGTGTAACACTGTCTTTTACCTTCACTTCATCCCGAACACGAGCTCAGGCACATCAACCGATCCTCGTAAGCCCCACAGACAGAACTAACACCTGAGGGATTATCTGCGTGTTAACTTTTAAGTGTACAAGAAATAGGAACACAGAAAAGAAACCACTTAAATAATCTCACTTGTAGTGGCAGAAACACACTCATTTTCTAATCAGAGACTAAAATTACTGACATACCTAAAGAGCTTTCTTCTCCCACAAAAGACATACAGTGGTCCCAACTTGATCAAGAAAAGGAAGCTGCATTTCTAAGTGCCAAACTGCCACCAGATCCATTCTTTCCAAACATTAGTTACATCTCTCAAGCAGCGAGTCTCAATTGTCAGATTCAATGAGAGTAAATAATTAAACAGAAACGTTTTAAAAGCCTTTAGCAAAAAGAGAATACATTTTTAAATAGACAACTTCATCTAACTTAAAAAAAAAGCCTTCAGTCCTTGAGACACAGTGGAACCTAAACTCAAATCCTTAAAACGATGAGTTGAAATAAGAGTGTCCACCTCTGAAATAATAAATCAAGTGATGCTTCGCAATGCTTCTTTGCCAGGCTAGTTAAAAACACTTGTAATTTTGCTTTTCTTCAACAGTGAATTATGCTGTAGCCCAAGATTAACTCGCAACTTGGTTTCTGATGGCTCTCAAAGTTACACGCACGTTTGACAAGCAAAAAGAAACTAACACATCCTTTAATTCGTTAAAACCTAGGATACGAACAGCAGATAAAGCCGGCTCTAAAACCCTACTTTATCATACATGTCGCGACGCTTCTGAAATTAAACAGAGCGGGGGAAAAAAGCCCCGTTCGTTTCCTGTTTAACTGCAGCACGCGATTCGATTTCTCCTCCAGAGGCTGCAATCCGTCTGCAGAAAGCGCTGAAGAAGCCGCTTGGAAGCAAGCGGGCGGCGGAGCACGGTGCGAGCGGGGTCGGCGGGGAGGAAGGGGGCGGCAGCGCCTTCCCGGGGCCGGGGGCGGGCGGGGGTGGAAAGAGCGGGGTCGTTTCTCACCTTCCATGCTCCGGCCGCGGCTCCCGGCTCCACCTGCCCCGCGCTCGGGGACTGCCAGTGCGGGAGCTCACCGGCCTCGCCTCCCCTCCCGCCCGCGGGCACCGCGACATCCGGCCCGGCCGGGAGCGGCGGGCGGAGAGCGGCGCCGGGCGGCGGCCGGCGGAGCCGACCCGGTCCTGGTCCCTGGGAGCCCCGCGGGGGCGGCGGAGGGGCGCGGGGGGCCGAGGCCATTTTCGGAGCACAAGCGGCATCGGGCGGTGCGGAGCATCTCCAGGGCGGGAGGCCAGCGCCGCACGCCGCTCCAGCGGCCCCGCGCAGCCGTCCCGCAGCGGGAACCCAGCGCGCTGGCCGGCGAGCAGCAGGCTGGAGAGCATGGGCGGACGGTGGACCCCGGGGTGCTGGAGCTGGGGGCACCCCTGCTCACACGCAACTGCGGGCTTTGTTTTGGCCAAGGGGCCAGAACAAAACACGGGAAGCCCCTGGGCTTTAGGGAAACATCCCTCCCTCCTTCATGGAGATACGCTCCTCTCCACCATCAGAGTGTTTCCACGGCCAGTCCTTCCACAGGGAGAGCGTCAGCAGT
Source organism: Tetrax tetrax (assembly GCA_009806455.1). Lineage (NCBI taxonomy): Eukaryota > Metazoa > Chordata > Aves > Otidiformes > Otididae > Tetrax > Tetrax tetrax. The sequence goes on along the minus strand of WHYT01012761.1, from coordinate 42,124 downwards.
GGGACCAGGGGGAGCAGCTCCGGCAGGAAAAACCCCAACCTAACGGGAGCAACGCTACGCTGAGGGCTTAGATACGCTCGCATGTTCAGGGCCGAAGCAGCCAGGCAATCCCCCGCTGCCCACCGCAGCTCGAGATCGGTCAAGAGTTGCCTCCAACCCACATCTCCACTTGCAAGAAGCATGCTCTGTTTCCCCCGGCTCCCTCTCCCTTTGACAACCCCTCCTGTGTCAGACAAACGGGCCCGCAACCCATTATGGACAGCCAATCAGAACTACAACTTTGCATTTTAGGGAGCTCTTCATCTTTAAAGTCTGCAGCAAGCAGCAGTGGCCTCCCAACACAGCGCGGGAAAGCTTGCAACGAGTGGGGCTGGGTCACTCAAAGGACAGCAGCTATTCATACGGAGAGTTTAGCTGGGTGACACACAGCTATTTTGCGTTGGCAGACTTCTGACTCATTTTACGCTGCAGAGCCAAGCAATCCAAGCCTTTATTAGAACTGGTGTGGCAATTGTGCGCTGCGATGCCCACACACATGAAAAGAGTAACTTATTTTCTGCATTATTTCCTTTAGGCACAATTTGTCCTGGCTCTGTTTGCACAGCACCTAAGCTTGGTGAGGCAGCCTCAACCGTTACAGGAATTGTGCTTTCTTTGCGTTATTCCTTAACAGATCGCACTCCTCAGACTGCACATTGAAGTGAAGTAACTGAGATAAGAGTAAAATAAAACTTGTCAGCCACTTTTCTTAACAAAATAGCACTGCTACTTAAGTCAAGTTACAAAGTTTTAGAATAAATTAAAGCCAATATGAATTTCAAAGTACTCAGGGAACAGTTAGATGATGGTTTTTGTACATCTAGTACAAAGACTAGACTTCCACAAGGAGTCTGGCTCCACACAGGACTTGGAAGGGGTTTTGAGCAACCTGACCTCGTGCAAGATGTCCCTGCCCACGGCAGGGGGGGGGCACCAGGTGACCTTCACAGGTCCCTTCCGACCCAAACCCATCTACGATACACGAGGAAGCGTAAGCTGTGCCAGACCTGTGCAGCCTTGACGTTATGTGCAAGCTAAGCACTAGTCATGGCATTTTGCTTCACCCAAAGCTCAGAGCTATTTACCAAGAGGCCTAAAGATAATAGCTGGCCTAGATCTCAGATCAGCACAGAACAGTCTGTACCTGGCCTGCTTTGACATCAACACAGAGCTTGTGTTCGCAGCTTCGAACTCTGACGAGCCAGAGAGACAGCAGAGAAAAAGGAAAACAACAAACCCGAGATGCTGTAGATGGAAGGCGTGCTGATGGCCTTCAGGATGACTAGGGCGGGTGCACTTCTGGACCCTTGCTGCGTCTGTTTATTACAGTTTTATACTCATTTCATCACCTTGTGCTTTTGGTTTGGGCTTTTTTGGCTCTGCAACTCAGCTATATTTTAAAACTGAGAAACTGGGGGGTTTGATGGAGGCTCAATGCATTTTGTTCCTTTATTACCTATATCTTCCACAGAGGGGTACAGAAACCAGTAATAATGCTCATGCAACTCGAGAATCTAGAAGTTAATGAAACGACAAATGAAATTGTGATCTGACCCGATCACTCGGACAGAAACCCAAAAGACAGCAACTGCAAATTACCGTAGCTCAGGTGTGTGACAACAAGACAACATGGAAACACTTCTACTACTTACTTTCTGTTGTGTCAGTGACTGCTTCTTAAATCGATGATTTTCTGTCACTTTGAAAAAGATGCTGGAAATAAAACATTAAAAAAAAAAAAGTTATCCAGGATAATCAAGCTCAATTCTCTGCTATTCCAGATAATCCTGTATTCCCCTTACAAAACCATTTGATAATTAGGAAGGTTTCTTGCTCCTATGAACTTTAAGGAAGCCCTGGAATCTACAGTGCGATGATCAGAATTCTCTTTCTGTTTACCATCCCAGGATTATTCATGGCTGTTTTATCTTACTGCCAGATTTGTTCTCTAATTTAAATCCTCACTTTCCCTCATGTTTACCAACAGATACGCAATCATGTCTTCTCTCTGCTCTTATTCCATGGGCAGAAATCAAAAGAGCTGGGGTTTGCCAGCCTATTAAAAAATGCCACTATGTTCACTGCGGCCGTCCTTTGCATAATCCCTGCTTTAGATCACCCACCTTAACACTGGAGACAAAACTCCTGTTCTGCATCCCAGGTAACGTCTCTCCAGAGCCTTGCACAGGTCATTCACATGACCCCATACTCCTGGAAATCTCCCTACATATTTCCTAGGACAAAATATTTGCCTTTTTAATGATCCAAAAATCTACGTACACCGGTATCAACAAATTTACATTAGATTTTTTTCCTGTTCTATAATTTCTGACAGAGCTTCTAGCTGTTAGCAAAAATACCTAGTAATCCATAAACACATGACTTCACATTTTGTCATACTCTTCCCCTGCCCTTACCTTGTTCTTAAAGATAAACAGCTTTCTTCCCCCCAAGTTTACAAATCTGTAATGACAATTTATCAGTATGCAACTTAGAAATATTACAGACTTGAAGAGGAATAAGTCATTTGACTAAGGACACAGATCAGGAGCTTAAGTTTATGAAGATTCAAAACTGCAGACAAGCTTTATAGTAAAGATACCATTTTACAATAATCAACAAGCTGGGGACTGATGGGCTGTGTAGGACAGTTACATGACAATAGGATATAAACATCCTTAGAAACAGAGGGTGTTCAGACTGAAATATGACTAGTTTATTGCAGACACGTTAAAGAGTGAATCATTTTGCCTATATGATATAAGCGTGAAATGTTAACTTTGAGTAAAACTGAAAACATTCAACAGATGGGAACGCTGAAGCTTTTGAGGTGGTCCTAATTATGAACGGTTCAGCAGCGCAAGGAAATTAAAAATGAAAACACTGACATAGATCTTATACCTTAACCGACCACTTGAGAGTTAGTATCTTGGTCTAAGGAAGAAGAAAGCGTGGCTGCTTCCCTGCAAAGAGAGAAGTGAAATAATGAGGCAGTGCACACATTTAGTAGAGCAATGAGTTTTGGAAGACATGAAATGAGAGAGACACTACTTTAAAATGCCACCAGGCTTGAGTAAAAATACTTTCCATCAATAACTTGATGCTGTCTTTTTCACTTTTTTTTTTGTATGCTTTATTAAAGAAAACTTGTAACTTAAGTGCTTTTTTTTTACATGGAAGCATTGAATTGAAACTTTTACAGCTATCTACAAAAATAGCTATCATTCCTGTGCTGGCCGGTTCCATATTTGTTATGCAAATACTATTACATCATTTTCGGACACTGGCATGGTCTGGGGCTGCACGATAAATATGATTTAGCTAATTACCAGGGGCTTGGCCACAGTTCCTGATCTTGAGCGTCTCATGATGTGCGGTGTGGTCGAATGCAAGTACCCTCTTCTCCCTGTTCAGCTGCGTTTCCTGAGAATTTTTGTAACGCTCACTCTGAAACAAAATATTTATACTTTAAAAAGTCGTAAGAAAGTCTTCCAAAACATGTAACTGACTTGAAAACCACTGAGTACCTCAAGCAATAATAATGTGGCATTCGGCTCTGGTTTTGAGCCAACACGATATGCCCGGCTCTTATTTTCAGTCTTTTTCACAGCAAGCGGCAGGAATGGGTTGTTTTTTTGTTGTTGTTGTTGTTTTTAAGGTGCAAGTACGTGTCCCATAATGACTTGCCTGCAGCTGAGGAACACCCCGGCCTGCCGAGCTGGCAGCGACCCCAGACCGCGGAGCGGGAGCCGCCGTCCCTGCGGTCCCAGGGCAGCCAGACCACAGCCCGTGCCTGCACCTATCCCCGCCTCCCTCGGCTGTTTCCTATCCTTGCCCACGCAGCTGGAAACACCGCCTTAAGAGTCAAAAATAAATTTCACTACACACTGTGGAAGAGCAATGCTGTCGTTTCTCGAGCGTGGGGCTGACAGGGCAGGAGCCCGAGGGGGCGGCTGGCACCTGGGGCCATCCTTCACTAGCCGCGCAGCCCACGGACCTTGCGGGCCTGTGGAGCAAATTAAAAAAAAAAAAAAAAGAAAAGAAACTAACCCAAAGAAGTAATATTAAAAGGATGTTTGAAAAGCACAGGGTGTGGGTGAGGCAGAACAAAGGCGGGCGAGCGGGGAGCTGCGGACCCCCCTTCCTGCCCGAGGCGCTGCGGTGAGCGCCCGCCCGCCCCCGCCGACGCCGAGGGGAGGAAAGGGCGGGAAGCGCCGGGCGCGCGCGGCGGGCGGGAAGGGCGGTTGGCGGCGCGCGGCGGCCGTTGGGGCGGGGGCGGTGCGGCATGGCCGCGGGCGGCGGGCGGCCCCCGGGGGCGCTGCTGGGCACGGTGGCGGTGGTGGTGGCGGGCGTGGGTGCCCTGGCTGGAGGTACCGCGGGAGGGAGCGGCCGGGCCGGGCCGCCGCGATGGGTCCCCGTCGGCAGGGGCTCCTCGGAGGGCGGCTGCGGGGCTCGGGCCGCCGAGGGACAGCTCTCTGTGGAGGGCGGTTGTGCTTTGCGGGACCTTCCGTCGACTGGTGGCCATAAAGCCCTTTTTAGATGGGAAAGGGTGGGTCCCAGCAGGGCCCTTCTCCCTCTTGACCCGAGTCCTGGACAGCAGCGGTCAGATGGGGCCATCCCCGCCTGCTGCCATAGCCTGAAAAAGCACAAACTGTAACGGTTTTCACATTTTCTGGGGGTTCTCCTAGCAGAAATCCTCATGCCCAAACATCTGCCCACTGTTTCCCAAAAGGCAAAGGCCCACAGTCTCTGTTGCACCCACCCTGGCTCTCCGTGGGGTCACTGTGAAGAGCCTTAGCTTTCTAGGTACATTTTATAACAGTTTCATTGGCTTTTTGCAAAGAGAAAGGCTCAGCTAGTTTGGGACCTGGCATATCAAGACAGATTTGCAGCCTGGGCAACTCAAGCAGCAAAAACCAGCAAGTCAGCAACAAGTGTGAGCCCTTGTTTTTGAGAAAAGGGTGTGAGGAGAGAGGAAAAGTAAGGCAAGAGACAAAACAAAAGGTTAACAATCACACATTTGGATTTCTCTGTAATATTGTAAGTCCTTTTACCTACAGTGAGAGCTGGACCTAAGGAAGAGCAACATTCTGTTGGTTTAATAGAAAAGAATTACATTTATGGCCATCTCAAACATGAAGGTAAACTTGTCTTTGTATATATGTATATTTAGATCTTACTAGACTTTTAAAATGGTCTTTTAAGTACATCGATCATTATGTAGACGACACTACACATGGAAGTGACACGACCAAGCTGAACACAGTGCTGGAGGCTCCGGAATACAATCCTGGTCGCGTACAGTGATAAGGAGGGGGTGGGTTTAGAAATACATGTGTCCCATGGAGCTACTATCAACACTTCTGAAAATGCAGCGTCTAATCTGCAAAAGACTCGAAATCTGGTGATTTTTGTGACCCTGCAACACGATCGGCATGGGGCTGCGGCGGCTGCCGCGCACCATCAGCACCGGCCGCGCTGCGGCCAGTTCCGCGATGGCAGTGGAGCAATGGCGATGGGAGCCAGCCTCTGTTCAGGTCAAACGGCAAAAGTAAACGCGTCGTTACATTCGATACCTTTTTGAAATTAGTACTTTGGCAATTTCATTCCCTATAAGCATTTCACATCGTTTACCTTGTTCTCTTGTATTGCAGTTAACGTGTATGTTAAGATGTTTACAAACAGCCCATTTCTACTATGTATGGATTTGGCTCGTTCTCAAGAAGTAGTAATAGATCCCAAGTATTTGTGGATTGGTCCAGATGGAAAAAGTTTAGAAGGTTAGTCTCTTTGTTCAGACTACAAAGGATTTCCACTCTGCCTGCCTTAGCTGTTTTTTCCTCAGTCACTAATAAAATAGGCTTTTTACAGTACTTTTTCACAAACTTAAAAACAGCCTCTGCCTTGGCAGGCAGGGAGGCAATCAGGAAAATATGCTGAGATAAAGAATTATTTTTTGTTTTCTGTTTAGAAAGGGAAAAGTCAACCACAAATGTCTAAGTAGATTACTGTACATGAAATAATATAATATATCCTCCTTGTTTCTATGGATCCAGCATTCTATTGTAGAGTGATATCAAAATAGTCAGTTGTCCTTTGTCAAGTTTTCCACAAGCTCTGACATTAATCTACATTTCTCTTCTCTAAAATTTTTGAATGCTTGAGATAGAAGGAAGCTAGCAGTAAGTCCTAAATGTCATAAATTTTAGATTATTTCAGACTAACATGAATCAGTGTCATTATGTACAAGAGCAGGATCTCATCTTCAAACAGCCAAAATGAGCAGAGCATCAGAAACGAAATATTTCCAGTAATCAGGTATTTCCTGTTTCTCTTCTAGGGCGAATGTACACGAATCTTACTGAAACAGGAAAGCTGATGGTGATGGGTTTTAAGGAGTCTATGTCTGGAGCCTACACCTGCACTCTTTCTCGCAAGATCATAGAAACTACAACACAAGAAGAGAGAGAAGTGTTTGAGGTGTATAAATTCATGGTATTCGGTATGATTGACAATTTACTAGTAAGCTAATGCACATAGCCTTTGTAGTTTGGTGGGTTTGTGAAGTGCATGTTATTGCAAGGCTTGATTAAAAAAAAATGGTTGGCATTTTATCTCAGAATAATAAATATTAAGAAAAAAAAAAAAAAAAAATCTACTTTTACACACACACATCCCCCCTTCCAGTTTTGTAAAAAGTTTTAAATAACTTCTACCAAGAATATATGGCAACCCAAGAATAAAATAACCTCTACCCTTAATAAGAACGAAGTGAACTACAGCAATTCCACCAGTATCCAAGATCTGAAGAGGAAGCTTGTGTCCAAGTGCAGTGTCTTGTGACAGATTACCAAACCAAACATGCTGGTGCAGAAGGAGCCCTCTGCCCCAACTGCTCGAGCAGCAAACTCGAGCCTTCTTCCACCATTTGTAACCACCGTTCACCAATATCACCTCCCCACCCACAAAATAACATTTCCAAAAGTGCTCGAGAAACATTAACTTTTAGATAACTTTTGAAAACATTCACTCCGACACCGTAATTGCATGGAATGTTTTTGTGTAATCCCAATCCATTTCAGTTACACAACTTTGTAGACATGCTAGTTCTGTGTCATTTTACTGTTTGCCCCGTTATTTTGTTTAATATTTGGGAGCAGAGCCTCGGAACACAAGCATGTAAATTCCTGTACATTTCAAACCAAAATGTCTCTTACTATTTAAGTCAGCTGTGGTAAGGACAAATTTGTTCTGTTATGGTAAATGAGTAAGCTTTGTTTATTTGTTTACTGTTGAATAAGAGCCCGTATTTCGGATACAAAGTACACCGAAACAGGTGATAAGGGTCTGTATAAGATCCAATCCGTGGTTACACCACAGGACTCACACACAAACTGTTTTCTTAAAGCATACAGGGAAGCTGACCATGCATATCGGGTATTTGTTCGCTTTACTACAAGGGAATGCCAGCTAGCAGCTAACGGCCGGTTCTTTGAGGAACTAAAGAAAATCTTAAATAACATCGTCTCTGATTTGAGATGTCACATCATAGAGTCTTCCTACAAATGCCATTCTGTCAAGACACCAGAACAGGGCCTCCTGCATGAACTATTTGTTAGCTTTCAAGGTAACAGATTTCAGTGTTTGGGAGGGATCCTTTATTTTATAAACAACTTGAGTACTATAAACAACATCTGAAGGTATGACCAATGTGTTTCCCTGCTTTCTTTTGGAGTCCTGTATTTTTTCTTACTGGCCCACAGAGGGAGCTAAAATGCAGTTTTTGTGTTGAATTTGTAGTACTGTGCTTCTTACAACCTTAGCGAGAAAGGTTACTTTTCAAGGCGTGCAGTTTGAAAGGACTGTCAAAAGGAGATAGCTGATAAGATGCCATGATTTTTTCAGTAATGTAATTGTAAAAGGAAAACGGTCATATTTTGTTTCCATTACTTGAGTACTTGAAGTCTGTGACCTCTGTGGTTTTGCTTGATTCTAGGAAACTGCACAGAGGTTAAAAGCAAGAGCCTCAGTTCCCTTATGGTAATCGTGATGTGGCCACATTGCCTTGCAAAACAGGTTAAATCAACCCTGATGGCTGCCCTAATTTAGAGACGTTTTGTCACTGGGGAAAGGAAGTTATTCATTAATGCTTTGACCACATTGTCTCCTGTATCTGTTCTCATCGTGTGCCAAGAGGGACCATCCAACAGGTTACGGAGCAGTTTTGTAGCCTTTTTCCCCTCAGCAAAGTAAAGAATCACTCAGAACAAACTGAGGACACAAAGGTTTTAAGTTTACGTAAAACTTCAGCTCTCTCTGTAACCTGAGGGTACTATGGGAGGATTTGGTTCCATTCTTCCTGTCAGCTTAGCATATTTTTCCCCTCGCTGTTTTGTTGGTTGACCTCTGACTCTTACTGGAACAAAGCGATTTAAGTAACCGAATAGAAACCATCAGGACCAGATCTAATTCTCCCCTGCCCCCACTTTTATTGGTCAATCGCTTTCAACATTCAAATGCACCAGGTCAGAAGAACTGTTTCAAAACATGATCTTGACTGAAGACAGTGCTAGATGAAAAAACAAACAAAAAACCACCCCACTGCTCTTTACAAGTTAGAGGCAAAATTAAGAGGGTACGATAGGATGAAGTGAGCACCGTAAGATACTAAAAGCAGTAATGCATTTGGTCAATGTTTTCTGAAATGAACATCGAGATACCTGCTTGAGGTATTTGAGTTCACTGTGATATGCATGTACATGTGTTGAAGCGTACCTTTTCTCCCACCCACAGTCAATCCTTTCGCACCAGGATGGGAAGAAGTTTGCCACCAGGCTCCTTATGGTTGTGAAGATGCGACAAACCAAAGAGTTCAAGAGGTTCTGTGTCAGCCACCCTTGTGTCTTCTCTGCATAATTAACACTAATTTCTGCCTCAACATCTACAGATTTGACTGGTAGTAATCCAGCTTCACCCAGATTTTATGGGATTCATATAATTGTAAATGATGATTCATGGATTTCAAATAATTCAGTTCAGGACAGAAACTGTTTAAAAGTCAAATTGATCCAAACAGTTTTTAAAAAGTCAAGCTCATTATTTCCTCTATTTTTACTTTTAAGAATAAAGAATGATGAACATTAGTATAAATACTAGTATAGTGAGCTTCCAAGTCTCTAAATCTTTGGTTTACAATTCGATAAATGAAATACAATTTAGAGTAAGTCTACTGTAGCTGATTTCTAAGGTCTGTTCTCTCTGGCTTCTTAATGTTAAAAAATGCTCTCAGATGGCACACGGGGTCTGATCCCAGGCCCCTGCAGCCAAAGGAAGACTCTCAGATAAGGTGACAGGTCAGTGTGTGGAAATTAGGACTAACATGTTTACTGGTATTTTTAAAGAAAAAAAAACTTTTTTATTTTGCCAACATTTCTGAATTTTAGGCAAGAGATCGAATTGGAGAGTTTTTCAGTAAGCAGACGTATGCTCTGAAGCACGAGTTCCAAACTGTTCCTGCAATACACTATGTGGAAAACAGTTTCTCAGTTACTCACATTGACAGTTGTCGACCAGGTTTTGGGAAAAACGACATCACCCACAAGAACTGCGCTAGCTGCTGCGGTAAATATAAAATATATTGCATTATCTGACCAGGTTTCTCTGAAGAGTATTTGGTAAATATCCCTGTCAAAAGTAGCAGTATGTCCATTTGCCTTTTGGAAAGGCATTCACATCGCAAACACAGCTGATAGAAATGGAAAACAAGCAGGCAGCGTTTGTTAGCGCGCTCGTAGGTGTAACTGCCTTTCCAAACAGAGCAAGTGGAAGCACTGAGGTGGCGTTTTTCTTCTAGGTCACTGGTGAGTGACTGTGCTCAGGATATAGAGCAAATAAACAGTTACCTCGACAGTAGTGCTGCTAGAAAACAGCTGAGTATTTTCCTGAGACCTTATGCTGGCAGCACCTACTGCTAGTTCTGGAGTTCGGAGCGCTTAGCAAGGGGCAGGCTCAGCGAGCTTGGGAAGGACAAGATCTCACAGTACTGGGAAGGCACGTGGTGGTGCGTGATGGTCCTGGCTGAGGCGGAGGGGAGCTGGAATGCTGACTGTGTTCTCTTCGCAGTGGTTTGTGATCCTGGAACTTACAGTCCTAACAACGGAGTGACCTGCCAGATTTGTACAAGGCCTCAAGTCAAAAAGTATGGAGCAAGATCTTGCTAATAAACTTACGACAGAAATTGGAAAACCAAAAGAGCAGCTGTGAAAGCATTACTGGTTTCGTGATGTTCTTTTCATTTTTAGCTACTAATTCTGCGTTCATTTTTGAACAATAGCACAACATTAGCATTCATGCATCCCTACAGTTTCTGTATTCAGGTAAAATTCAATGAAAAAAATTAAAAAGGAAATTTGCCACATGGCTGTTAGTGCAAAGCGTCTGTTTCTTGGTGAGGACACCAGATACACCACAGCTTTGTGCTGCAGTTTGCTCAGAGAGCATAAAGGAGCTATAAACAATTCGGGGAGACGGCAGAGAGTTGTGGAATTATGTGCTATCACAACATATACCAGAGTCTCTATGAGCAATTTCAGTAGATATCAATAGAAGTATTTAATCTTCATGATTTAAAAACATTAAGTGCCCTTCCCTTTGTTTTTCTCCCATTTCTTTCTCTGTGCCTGAAGTGCTCCCAGCTGCCCTGTGCAGAACTGTACAATGCAATGGTTATTGGACACCAGCCCACCCAGGGCTTTCTGCATCGCTCTGCCAACGAGCGGGCACCAGCAGAGTGGAAAGTGAAGTCAGGTCTCCGAGACAAGAGAGGGGGCTGATAACAAGTTCGACAGCCCAGCAGGCAGGAGATCCAAGGACTCGGCTTTTCAGGCTCTCTTCTTGCCTGCTGCCCTCCAGAAAGCAGCAGGTATGTCTGAGGCAGGAGGCTGCAGAGCCTCCTCTTGCTGCTGCATCTCTTCCTTCAGCTGCATCCAATCATCATGGCAGAGCTCTGCTGGCTCCAGGTGCTGTACGAGCAGATGATCCTCTTACACCAGCTGTAAATTCCCATCAAGTTCACCGGATGAGCAACAAGTCAGGATACAAATTGCCAAAGCACTGAGATAATGGGAAAGTTTTCTTTCCAGAGAAGACTTCTCTGATCTGCTTTTGAAGGTTAGCTGCTGGATCTGCAGCAATTGATCATTTTGCTCATAAATAAAGACTTTATTTCACTACTACCAAAAGCTTCACAAGTAACCCTGACTTCTCACCAGCCGCTGTATGGTGCGCAGGCTGTGCAAGCCCACCAGGGCAGCCAGCCTGCTGCTGGCTTCCGCGCCTGCAGCGGAGCTACCAGGACACAGGCTCTTAAAACCTCGTTTTGAGCTCTGTAAACTGTTCCCTGCTGGGAGCTGCTGCCTTCCAGACTCACTTCATCGAGACACCAGAGAACTCTCACCCTCCTTTCCCTCGTGAAGCGCGGCTGGCCGCCGCAGCCCCTTCTGAACCCACTTGCGCGATGGGGTGTAACCCCGCAGTCCGACGAAGGGGACTCTGCACACGCAGACAAGGAAATCCCAGCAGAGCCAGCCCTTGCTTCATTGCACTGTGTAGGACTAAGTCAAGCAAAAGAGCACCTCCTACTCAATAACTGCAACTTTTTACAGCATCTAGAAACTCCTTGGTGGGTATTCATCCAAAAATTGACCAGATTCAGCCCAGTTTAACTGATCCACTTTGACAGGAACACAGCAGGAGACGGTACGGGCACAGACCACGCTCCAAGCTTTTCAGAATCATTACTTATTAAATACTGACGAATAAAATGTACTGTAACGAGCATTTAAACTGCCTGTAGGCTGATTATCTTCGCTGCCAACTGGACACTGTGTGCACAGCTCCGGCTTATACAGATTAAGCAGACGGGCTTGGCGATTGCTGCCTGCATCTCTTGGCCTATTTCACAACAGAGGAATGCCACATGCATAAATTACAGAGAAAAAAGCAGTAAGGAGGTACCAATGGCAAATGAGTCAGAGGAGCACTTACTCCCTCCTCCTCCTAAAAACTGGAGGTATAGGAAGCTTTTATAGTGCCTCAAGTTTTTCAGCGTGCCTTAAGAGTAGAAAAATAGATCAAGTATTTCAGTATTACATTGAAGAGGAGTTTGTGTCATTAATTCTGTGGAGACTTTCATGAAAAACTGACGTGAAATGGCTTCACTTTGACCTTTCCTGGGCAAATTCTCTCCATCCAGCCAGAACTTCCCCCTTCCCCTCCTGTGACAGCCCCGAACGCAGCCAAATCTTTTATTTCTGACACACCACCCCTCACTCCCCTTCTCCCGAGCTGCTGAATCGCTGTCACACTTCAGGTTTTACAAATAGCCGTAATCAACTCTCTCTTCACCTCACCTTTACTTTTTGCACTCTCTACCTCCCCCAGCTGCAATAGCTCACAAGGAATTGAGAGCCTTCCTCACCGCTTTAAATCCTCTTTTTTCTCTCTGCTCTTACACACCTTCCTCTTGGAAACACGGGCCGTAGCCGACACTCTCACGACAGCAGGAACCCGGTTGCTCCTGCAAGGCTCAGCTTTAACCCCCCCAACCACACAGCTCTAATCGTGCTTTCTGCAAAGGACAATTACAGCACCTCAAGAGTAGTGAATTCTCACAAGTAATAAATTTAAAACTTAAAGCTTCCTGTCCCCTGCTCTGCAGAGGCCTCTGGTACCTCAGCCTTTCCCAGGCTGCAGACCAACAGCACACGAGCTCTTTTAAACACCCAGAAATGGCAAAAACAATCCTCCAGCCGAAAGCGACCACCCACGGCTTGAACTGCCGGGAACAAACCCCTTGAGACCCACTTAACAAGCACGGGTTAGAGCACTCACTGCAGAGCTGCCACAGCAGCCGGCCACGGGACTGCATCCGCCGGGTGACGGGGAGACCTCCGCTCCGGTGGGAAGGCTGCCTCCTGACACCTCCGCTAACCCACAAGCTGCTCCTCCTCTGAATTTGAGCCCACAGGAGCAGAGCAGGTCACAGGGCCAGGCGAGGCAGCAGCACACTGAGCTCACAGCAGGGCACGTCAGCGGTTATGAGGAGAGGGGCTGCGGGGAGGGCGGGCAGGAGGAGCAGGACCAGGTGCCCCCGGACGGGCTCATCCTGGGAACGCAGCACACCTGGGATGGGGGACTGAGCCACCCCCCAGGAATTCCCCCAAGGACCCAGCCCAACAGCCCCTTGGGTGGCAAGTGGCTTGCAAACAAAGCCTGGCCAGGAGTTGAGGGAGTTGCTTCTGTCCCCAAAAACACGCGGTGACACCGCGGGCGCTCTGGGCGGGGTGGCGTGGGGACGTCCCGGGGTGCAGCTCTGGGCCTTGGTGAGGACGGGCGTCAGCAGAGGTGAACCCCAGGTGCCCGAAGGGATCGGCGGTTTTGCTGAGTCAGAGCCAGGGCCGGGAGCCGGGGGAGCCTTTGTGAAGGGCAGGGTCTATTTAGTGACAGCAGCCGCAGTGAATTCCTCGGTGGGACCCAAGGTTTATAGAAAATTGCACACATTTTCAAGTGCTCTGCTGAGCTGGAGCCAAGCGGGGGAATTAAAGGAGTTTGTGCTGCTTTCTGGCACCTAAATCCCAGGCTGGAGCTCCCAGCTGCGCTCCCGCAGGACGACGGGACGGATGCCCACATCCCCGCGTCTCCCGCCGAGGCAGGAGAAGTGCCTGGCAAGACGATGTTTCCCTCTGAGAGGGGAAGCTTTGCGGGTCCCCCTCTTGTCTCCAGGCACAACCTCATCTTTAAAAAATGGCAGTCGGGGAAACGATCGCGCTGCCCAGCAATGGCCAGCTCGCACGAGGGACGGGAGGGAAAACAAACGGCAAGTCGGGAGGGGAGCCTGCGGCCGGCTCAAACGCTGAGCTCTTCACCGCGCGCCGGGAGGAGACCTTGTGATTTTTAGCTCTGCTTCGGTTTCCTACCCACTGAAATTAAATTTCCTCTTGCCGAAGTCCGGCGGCCACATTTTCTGCGCAGCACCGTTCCTATAACAAGCAACATCAGCGGATTGATGCGTCCTGCGCAGGCAGCGAATAAGTGTGATTCATTATTGGCAGCGATGCCGCTGTAAATGGATTTTTGTGGTGAAAATAAATAAATAAGGCTACATAACTGAAGGGCCGTTGATGAAGTGTAGACCAGCTTTAATCACAGTGTAATTGCTGCCATCGGTTCTAATTATTTATAAATATTTTTATAATTGTGGAAATTAAACAATTAGACATCCTTCCTTCCCTCGTCTAAATCTAATCAGTTAAAAGTTCAGGATGCGGTCTGGGGCTGTGACTGCTGAACGTGCTTCATTCACGGGCTGAGAAAAACATCGCTTCGCCTTCCTTCTCAAGCAGCCAACCCCGCACGAGCGAACGCTCGCCCCCAGCGCGGGGCAGAGCCTCCGTCAGCGCTGCTGGACGCACGGACCCGCAGCCGGCGAGCCCGAGAAATGGCGAGCTCGCCGGGGGAGCCGGGGCCGCGCAGAGCCTGGCTTCCCGGGGGCGTCGCGGGGCTCCCGGGGGTCTCGGCGCCAGGCGGGCAGGAGAGGCGTCAGCAGCAGCGAGGCCTCGCTCCGTCAGTCTCGCCCCACTGGCACGTTTTCCTCCGTCGCGGAGAGGAAGCGCAGCCGCCCCAGCAGCCCGGTTAATTACCCCCCCGGCGCGGTGGGCAGAGCACCTTGGAAGTTAATAACAGAGATTTACCGACGTGCTGGAACGGTGCGGAAGGAGGTCACGCTGCTAATTCTCCCGCTGCTGATCCCAGCAGATAAATCTGCAGTACATCAGGAAGCGAATTACCCACAAACGCGGTATTAAAAGGGACGGTTATATTTCCTCGCTTAAGGAAAAGCGTTGACTGTGACGCTGAGCCCCCCGTGCCCGCCCTCGGCGCCCCGGCAGGAGCCTGCCCGCAGCAGCGTGCTGCTGGAGAGTAAACAGGGCGATGAGGACAATCCCCCGCCGCGGGACGCAAGCTGCCCAAGGCACCTGGTAGGCTGCCAGCCCCAAACCTGCTTCTGTGCTGGGCCAGACCCCCGAGAGCCCTCCAACAGCCCGGCTCGCCTGCAGCCGCCCCCCAGAAATATTCCCGTAACCCCAGTTTTCTGCTCTTCCCCATTCCCTGCAACACCCGATTAAATGTCCAACATTACCAACGGCATAAATCCAGTGCAGACCAGTCCGTCCCAGACCATTATCTTCCCAAAGCTTATTGCAGATTTTTTTGACACGAGAGGGGACAGAGCTGCAGACGAGACCTGCCAGGCAGTGCTGGCCCTGCCACAAGCCCTCGCCGCGTCCCGGAGAGCAGCCACCCACGCTGGGGTCGGTCTCAGGGGACCTCGCGCGATTCCCCAGCTATGGGGCTGCGATCGTCCCTAGGGACACCTGCGGTTGTCCCCTCCTTGGCCAACTCAGGGCTCAGAGTGGCTTGGAAACACCTCTCTGGAGTCCCTGGGGTCTCGGTGTCATCCAGCCCCGCAGGGGGACACCAGCAGGACCCCAGGGAGCGCAGCCCCACTGACGGGGTGGCAGCCGGGGCCGCCCGTCCTGCTGTGTCCCTCGACCCTCCCCAGCTGCTCCTGGGGCCGCAGGACGCGGGTCCCCAGGGAGCGAACCGGGACGGGGGATGGCAGCCATCTGCTCGGGAGCCTGGGGTCCGCGGGCTGTCACAGCCGTGGCATGCTGCGCTGCGTCTGGAGACAACCGAGTGACAAACGAGGTTAATGTCCCACGAGCGGGAGCTGTCACTCCGCGTTAGGTTCCGGGTTTCACCCTCCGTGGCACCACGCTTCGGCACACGCCGCGCAAGGAAAGGTGCTGGGGAGCCAGGGCCCTTGTGGGGACCGGGGGACCGCGGGCATTGGGAAGGGCTCATCCATCCCGGGGATCACCGTCCCTCCCCGTGTGCCACGCGACGCCTGTGTCTGGGCCGGTGGAGCAGGGAGTGGAGCAGGGCCCCCGCAAACCACCCCGCAGGGTACTGGTGCGACGCGGCTCGGGCGCCGGCACCGTGCCAGCGACCTGAGCTGCGCTCGCAGGAGCCGAGCAGGCTGTTCATTTATTGAAGGCGAGGGCAGGGTTACCGGAGGGACCGCGTATCGCGTTTCGGACCACGCCAGCCCAGGGGCACCCAGCAGAGCCGGACGTGGCTCTGGGAAGACATCGGCTGTCGCAGACGCCCTTCGCCTTTCCTTTGTGGCCTGGATGTCACTGGCAACTGGGGTGGCTCCAGCACAGGGGCTGCCCCCTGCCTCAGCCCAAAGCCGCAGCTGCCGTGGGAGCGGCACCCTGTGACCCCCGCAGAAGCGGACACAGCACACACCGGGCACGAGCTCCAAAGTTAAAGCCAACTTTATTGTCGTATAAAGGAAGAACGTAAAAGGTCCCTTAAACAAAACACAGATTGGGTCAGAGGGTCCCGGGTGCCCCCGCACGCCATGGGGACGAGAGCGGGCGCCTGGGGATGCCCACGATGGAGCGGTGCAGCCGCTCGCGGTGGCTCGGTCCAACCCCCCCGGCCCCGTTGCTCCGCAGCCGGTTGTACGGGGTGGGGAAGCTGCCATGGGGCTGTGGGCGCGGGGGACGCCTGGAGCGGAGCTGGGGCCGAGGCGCTTGTGCGTCACAGAGCCGCTGGCCTGCGCTGGGAAAGTAGGCACTTGTGGAGGGCCAGCTCCGTCCCACGGCTCCCGCCGGCACCGCGGCACGGGAGGACGGGCAGCAGCCAGTGCCCAGAGCCCTGCCCGCGCCGAGACGCGCTGCCCGCACCAGGGTCTGAGGCCGGACCCGGCAATAAGCGCCTGCTGCGCCGGGGCAGCGGAGCTGGGTCTGGCCTGGCACGGAGGACGTTCAAGCAGCTTTGGTTGGTGCTCTTGATGAATTAAGGCAATTTAGCTTCAGTTGGTTTAAAAAGAGGGCAAAACCAGCAAAACCAGCTCTGTGAGGGGCCAGACACTCGGTTGGAAGAGTCTGGGTCTGCTCTGGCTTTGCTCTGAGTCGCCGCTTGGACCCTGCGCGCCCAAAGGTGGGCACCCACCCCCACCTGTGCCAGCCCCCAGCCTCACCTGTACCTACCGACACCAGGAACCTGCAGCCCAACGCTGGAAGCGTCAGGAAGGGACTTTGGGGAATTTTAGGGGAGATTCAGGCTCCTGCCAGCGGCGCGGGAGTGGGGAGAGGGCAGAAGAGCCGCAGCAGCTCCCTCCATCCCCGCTTCCCGTCACAGTGACCGGTCGCAGCCATGTGAGTCCTTGAGTGAGAGGTGGGAGCTCGCAGCAGAAGGTCAGAGCGGGCTGGTGAGGGGTGCTGCTGGCTGCAAACACCCACCCGCGTGGTCCCCGGGGAGCACCGAGGGGAAACCCGCTCCCCCCGCCACCCCGGCAGGGCTGGACCCACTGCCTGGCCCCTCAGCTCCCCTCCACCAGCACCCGCATCCCGCAGCTCAGCCCCGGGGAGCTCATCTCCCCTTTGCTTCTTATTCCCCGTTAGAGCACCGGCGCGCTCCGAGGGGGAAGTGCTGGGGTTGCCCACTCCGTCTCCGAGCAGGGACCCCCGCGCCCCTCGCTCCACCCAGCCTGGGGATGCCAAGAAAGTAGCGGGGAGCTGAGACGGGAGATGGGGTGGCACCAGACCTGCCTCCTGCCTTTCCCAACCGGCCTGTCCCCACCTCCTGCCCCGTCCTTCGGTCCCACTGGGCTGCGGTCACAGCCCGTGACCTTCCCGGGGCCAGCGACCCAGCAGGGCACTGGCCTCATGGCCGTACCGCTCCTCCCCGCGGCCCAGCCCTGCCCGCTGCCCGGCCAGGCAGCGAGCCAGGCCCCGGCTGCCCAGCGCTGCCGGGAACATCCCTCGGGCAGCCGAGGGTCAGCGGGGAGGGATTAAAACATCGATTTCGTTAATGCCCCAGGGGATCTCTGCAAAGGAAATAGAAAAGTTTTAAATGAAGTCTGAATGTCCAGGTTGGTCGGAGCAACAGCCGCGTGCCGGGGGACGCTCGGGGTCTCTCCGGTCCTTCATAACGCAGAGGCAGCGGGTGGCTGCTGCGGCCGCTCCGTGCTCATCACCGATAGCTGCCCCAGCCACAGCCGCTTCGCCCCTCGCTGCGCCAGAGCCGGGCGCCCGCCAGCCACGGCTCCTGCTGCCAGACACCGCTTCCCCAAGGAGAACGAACCAAATCCGTGGCTGTTTCTGTGCGATGAGGGCGGCTCGTGGCAGCTCCCGCAGCCATGGCAGGCTTGCGGAGCGGCCGATCCCCGGCTCCACAGGGCCCCGTGTCCTGTGGGACGCCGGTGCCTCACACCACTGTGCTGATGGTGGACGACTCCTCCGACCTCCGCTGCTTGCTGGGCAGGGACTTGAGGTACTCCAGGTGCCGCCGGGCATCCTCCTGGTTCTGCCGCACGTAGTAGACCAGGTAGGAGATCACCATGGCGAACCAGCCGAACATGGTGACCAGCATGGCGATGTCCGTGGTCTTTTTGTACACGTTGCAGAAGTCCATGTCAGCGATCACCTGCAGGAAAGCTTTGCCAACGTGCTCCTCCTGCGCAGAGGAGTCGCATACGATGCCGCCCGAGGAGCCGGCCGCCAGGTCCACCGTGCGGATCAGCTCCTGCAGCCGACAGTCGCAGCGCCAGGGGTTGTTGGAGAGGTTGACCTTGGCCTTCAGGTTGCTAAAGGCATCTTTGCCAACGGACACCAGCCTGTTGGAAGACAAGTCCAGAGAGTGCAGGTGCTCTGCCAGGCCCCGGAAAGCCCCGCTCTCGACACTGGCGATGGCGTTGTGGGACAGATCCAGCTCCAGGAGGAGCGGCAGGTCCCGGAAGGCGTCACGGGGCAGGAAGGGGATTCGGTTGGAGTCCAGGTAGAGCTTGTTGGTGTCGTTGGGTATGTCTCTGGGGACCTCGGTCAGCCGAGCATTGCTGCAGCGGAAGGTCTTCAGCCCCTCCTCTTCCGAGGGGTAGCAGCCCTTGGGAAACGCGGCGGCGGAGCGGAGGCAGGAGGCCAGGAGGAGGAGGCTCTGCAGGAGCAGCCACATGGTCACCGAGCGGAGGAGGACCTGCTCTGCCGCAGGCATGGTGCCGTGCTGGCTTGATCACACGGGAACTGGCCTGGCGGCTCTCATCTGTGGTGGTTTCAGCCGAATTTGGTGCAGCTGAGATGGAGACAGCAAGGGGACAGCGTCAGACCAGGGGTGCCAGAAGGCAGAACCGTCGCTGTGCTGGCTGCGAGCGTCACGCCTGTCCTGGCACAGCCTGGCCGTGGGACGGGGACAGGGACAGGGATGGGGACAGGGACAGGGACAGGGCCGGGGTCTTATGCACACTCCCATCCTCTACCACCCGTGGCCTCGCTCAGGGTCCCTGCGCGGCAGGATCAGGCCCCAGGGAGCCGAGCGAAGCTGCGTCTCCTGCGTGCCGGCAGCTGGGCTGTAACAAATGGGGATGGCTCGGGCTGAGCCAGAGGCGGGGGTGAGCTCCGGCCCCGCCAAGGTCACCGGCAGTTTGATGGCTCGCTTGCAGGCGGCCGACACGTCCTGCAGAGGCGGCTGGTGGGACGCAGCAGCGAGCGAGCCCTGGCTCCAGGCGAGCAGCCCCCCGGGAACGCAATGGAAAACACGTGTGAGGCAGAGCAGGTTCCCGTCCCCAGCTCCCCAGCAGCGCCCGGGGCTCACGCAGACGCATGCCGGGTTTTCCCCTTTCGAGAGGTCACGCAGGTGGGTGGACGGGTGCTGCTGTCCCCTGCCTGGTGCCACCCCGGCCGCGGGACCCGGCTGCCCACACCACCCGGTAACCATGGTCCCCATCCAGCCCTTTATTCCGGAGGGGAAAAACGTCAGCAGGAAAGAAACAAAAACAGAAAAAGGAAATTCACTGGAGCTGAGCGTGTAGCGAGTTCCCAGGGTGGCGGCAGCAGATAAGGGCCACATCCAAGCCTTGCGAGCGTGCTGCCCGGCTCTCCCAGCCGTGGGTCCCACCGTGTCCAGGGGCCCCAGACCGTCCCCGGCAGGGCCACGAGGGCATCGACGGCATCCTCCCAGCCATTGAGGCAGGATGCAAGAGCTCTCCCCACCATCCCAGGATTCAAGACATCGGCACCACAGGGCACCCCGTGAAGCAAAGCAAGTGCTGCAGAAAGCCCCGTTCTGTGCCGCCCTGGCACCTCCTGGGCCAGCCTGCCCACTGTCCCACCACCCCTGGCTCCCTGCAGCACCCTGCCACCGGCAAACCCGCTTCTGGGTGCCGACCGGGGCTCCCCAGCGAGGGGCAGAGGTGGCCACCCAAGGGTGGCCCTGGTAGTGCAGCCGGGACCGTAACACCAACATATCCCAAGTGCCGGGCGTCCTAATACCAAAAATGCACCAAGGTCGCGTTGGTGCGGAACCGACCCCTGCGCTGCCAGCCTCCCCGGGCTCCTCGAGGTCCCTGAGCAGGGACCAGGGCTCAGAGCAGCCGAAGGGTACCGGGAACCCCAGCCTCACACATCAGTTTGGCGGGGGGACGGCCCCCGCCCCCCCCCCCCAAGTCTGCCAGAAGCAACCCGGGGCAAACGCTGGCCCTTGGGACCACCCTCTCCTGCCCGGGGGCCAGCGCAGAACCAGCCACCGCAGGAATCCCCCCGCACTGAGCCCGGAGCCAGTGACCCAGGACAGGGGGTGCTTCCCCCGGGGGACCCCCCACGGGTGGGACGCGGCTCTCCACGGCCCCGCAGTGGGCTCGGGTGGACCCCAGCCATGGGGCTCGGGATGATGCACCGCAGCGAGGACGGGGACCACCAGCTCCCCTGCCACAGCGCCGGGGTGTTCCCCCCTCACAGCGGGACACAGGGGGGCCCCAGCCCGGCCCCGCTGGAGGAGCTCGGGGGCAGGGGCTGTGCCGTGAGCCGGGGATGCCCGGGGTTTCCCCACCCCCGGTACCGGGGGAAGCCCCGGTGCTTCCCCGGGGGAAGCTCGGCTCGGCTTGGCCGGGGACCCCCCCCCGCCGCCCTGCCCGGTGCCGGGGGTCCCGGTGTGCACTCACCTGCCTCACCGGGCGGAGCAGCCCCGCGCCCCGGGCCGGAGCGGCCGCGCCCCGCGCAGCGCGGCGGGCCCGGAGCCGGCGGCGGCGGCGGGGCCGGTGGGCGGGATCCTCCGGCCGGGCCTCCCCGGGGCTCCCCGCCCCCGGCCCGCCCCGCTGGAGGGGGGGTCCATACAGCGCCGAGCAGCCCCGGTCCCGCACCCGGGTCCTCTCCAGCCACCGGTCCCCTAGATCCCAGCCGGGGGAGTGGGGGGGGAACCGGGGAGACCCAGCGAGGAGCTGCCGGGACCCCCGAGCCCGGGG
>WHYT01012761.1:0-20611 GCA_009806455.1 Tetrax tetrax | reverse complement strand
CATCGCTCGGATCTGCCCTCTGGCCGCCCCTGGACCCCCCCGTCCCTGCGGGGTGCGGATGCCCCCCTCCCACCCAGCACCGGCATCGCTTACCCCGGGAAACCGGAGCCGCGGGCGGGACCCTGCCGTGGGGGATGGAGGGGGCCGGAGCGGGCCCCCAGCCCAGCCCCGAGCTGTCCGGGCCGGGGGGTCGCTGGGCAGGGGCTCGCCGCGCGGGGCTCCGCCGTCCCGGGCCACCGGCGGGGCCGGCTCAGGACCATGGAGAGCGGCCGCCGTTACCGGGCCGGGCCCCGGTGCGTCCGGTTCCACCCAGCGGGGCGGGGGCTCCGGCTGCCCCGGCCCGGCAACACCGGGGGTCGCCCCCCGGGACGCCGCCCGGTCCCCGGTTTCCTGCTCTGGGGCACCGACACTCGCCCGCCGCTCGGGAGGCGCCTGGCCTGGACCCGGGCTCGGTCCGGGGAACCGGGCCCGACGGGCAGGGCGCAGCCAGAGACTCCCCGCGCTCCCCGGGGAGACCCCAGCCCTGCGGCGGGGCCGGTGGTCCGGAGGGGCTGCGGGGCTGCCGGCGGGGCCCGCGCTCCGCTCAGGCTGGGGTCGCTCGGCGGGCTGGGGGGCTGCTGTCCCCAGCGCCTCCCCGTTTGGCCGGGAGCAGAGGAGCCCCGTGCTGCCCATCGGCGGCCCCGGCCGGAGCGGGAGCGGTGCGGGGGCCGGGGCAGCGCGGGGCCGGCTCCGGGTGACACAGCCCCCCACGGCGGGACGGGGCCTGCGGGAATGGAGGGGCAGGCAGGGGCCTGGGGGTGCCGGCGCTTTCGGCAAGTGCCAGCTCACAGTGGGGTCCCGAGCGGCGCGGGGTCCCTGTGGCACCGGCAGAGACCCCGGGAACGGGAGCGGGAGCAGGGCTGTGCCCCACGGGGGTCCCGCGCGCCAGCCCCAAAACGCAGCGCCTGCAGTGCAGCACGGCCCCGCGCGGGCCCTTCCCCGCTGCAGCCGTGGCAGGGCTGGCTAAAAATAACCGGCACCGGCTTCTTGCTGCCGCCGTGGTGCTAAATATAGCCGGCATCGACCGGGCAGCGGGACCGGGAGAGCGGCAGAGCGGGAGGGGGGCACGGCCCCCCGGCACCGGGGGAGGCCGGGAGCGAGCGAGGCCTGGGAATCCACCCGGGAGTGGGGAAAACGCCGGGCCGGGCGGCTGCCCGCCTGGGGGCCGGATGGGGCCGGACCCCCCCTTTGGGGAACCCCCCGCCCCCGGTGCTGGGGTTCCCTGGGCGGGTGAATCCGGTCTGGGGAGCCCAGGGAGCGGGGGTGCCCCCCCCCCCCGCGCGCTCGCACCGGCAGCGAGAGGCTGCCTGCTGCATCACGGGGAGGAATTAATATTTATGGGCGTTTAAAAATAGCCGTCGCATTGTGCTTCCCCCTCACGTGCGGAGCCAGCGGGGTGCGGGGAAGCTGCTAAATTGGATGTCACCGCGCAGAGGGAGCTGCTCGCTCGGGCGGGAGCGAGGACAAAAATAGAGCTCGCCGTGCGCGCGCGGCTGTCCCGCGAAAAGGGCCGGCTCCCGCGGGATCCCCGGCCCCGCACGCCGGCATCCCTGCACCCCGCAAGGCCAGGCAGGAGCTGCGGCCCGCTTTAACGGCGCGGGTGCGTCCCACGGTGCCCAAATCCCCCCGGGAGCAGCCGCCGCGGAGCTCTGGCTCCGGGAAGCAGCCCCGGTGCCCCGGCCCTGGGGTCTCCGTGCCCTCGCCGCACCCAGCCCGCACGCAGCCGCCCGCCGAGAGCCGGCTCAGCCCCGCAGCCGGGCGCCCGCGGGGTCAGGACGTGGAGCCCCACGGGGAGGCTGGCGCAGGGCCCCCCAGCTCTGGGGGGCGCGGGGGAACCCTCGGTTTTTGCCGTGCACCGCCGCGCTGTGAGCCCACCCGGGCCAAGGCCGAACCCCGCCGCGCAGGGCTGCGGGGCGGCGAGCGGCACCGGCACAGCTGCACGTGCGATGCGGGCGGCACGGGGTGGGGGGCCCCGCTCGGGCCGGGACCCCAGCGCGACCCCGGGCAGGGGGGTCTGCGGCACAAAGCGGCTTTGGGCGCCGGCGCTGCAGCCGCTGCCGCCCCCGGGCCGACGAGGCGGCGGCCGGCGCGCACGAAGCCCGCTCCGAGCGTCCTGCGGGGCCTCGCACCGCACCGCACCGCACCGCACCGCAGGGTCCCAGCGCTCCCGGCCCCTGACCTCCCATCGGGGAGCCAGTGCCCGGTGGGCTGCGAGCCCCCCAGCCCCGGGGGGGCCGCGCTGGGATCCCCAGCCCGGAGCGGCCCCGGGAGCGGGATGGGGGGGACAGGGACCCCCCTCGCCTCCCCGGGGCCGCACCCCGCTCCCGAAGCGCGGTGAGCGCGGCCCAGCCCCCAGCACCGGCCTGTCCCGGGGCGGGCCGCAGCTCGGCGCCGCCCGGACTACAGCTCCCGGCGTGCCGCGGCGGCGGGCGGGCCGGCCCAGCAGGCCGCCGGGAGAGCAGCCGGGGCGGCGGGTGCGCGACGGAGAGAGCGCCGGCCCCGCCGAGCCGGGCCGGGCCGGGCCGAGCCGGGCGGAGCAGCGGTGAGTGCGGGCCGGGCGGGCGGCCCTTGCCCGGGGGAACGGGGCCGGCCCGGAGCCGGGCGGGGGGCCTCGACCCTTCCCCGACAGCAGGCGGCGGCCGAGCCCCGGCGAGAGCGGGGGGACGGTGCCTCGCGTGGGCCCGGAAGAAAAACACCCGGGGAAGGGAAAAGGGAAAAACAAAACCGCAGCAGCAGCTGCTGAGATGGAGCCAGACGGCTCCGGGGCGGGGGTCCCCGCGGGGGCGGAGGGGGGCACAGTCACGCTGTGCGGGGCCAGGCCCGGGGTCGGGGTCCGGGACCCCGCGCAGCCCCGCGCGTCCAGGCTGGCTAAATTTAGCAGAGAGGCAGAGCCCCAGCTGCCCCCGTTCCGTCCGGGACGGCTGGCGCTTCCCCTCGTCCCCGTGTCCGGTCCCCGTGTCCGCTCCCCGTGTCCGGTCCCCGAGCCGCCCCGCCGCCCCGGGAGCAGCCGCCGCGGTCCGTCAGCCGGGCCCGGGCAGAGCGCAGCGCCAGCTCGGCCGCTCGCCCTCCGCCGCCCCTCTGCCGGCACCCCCGCGGCTCCCGGCGCCCCGCTCCCAGCGCCGACGCCGTCTTGCAAAGCAGGGTTTAAAATATTTATTTGCTCGGGAGCTGGCGACGGCTGCTGCTGCCGGAGATGGGGATCGGGGCTCCTCGGCGGATCGCAGCCGGTTGCGTTCTGGGAACGCGCAGGGAGAGCGGCCGAGATGCGCGCCCGCCTGAAGCTGCCATCCTGCCGGGCAGAACGGGGTGCTGGGCCCGCGGTGCGAGCCTGAGCCCCAGGACGGGAGTCTTTCCCAACAGAGCCGCGGACAGGGAGCTGGCACGGCGGCGGGCGGGAAGCCGGGAACGGGACGTGAAGGATCGGACGGAGAAAGGGCCTGGCTTCATCACAGCTGCTGTCGCCTCCGACCACAGCTGGGACCGTCCCCCGGGTGGACACCGTCCAGAGTCAGCACGGTCCCGACCTTCACGCGCAGTCTGTGAGCCCACAGACTGTGAGTCTGTGAGTGAAACATTAAAAGCTTTTCTGTCCCAAAAAACCGCTGCACAAGTGGGAAAGCAGAGCTTCGTAGCCAGCTGCTCCGGGGGGCCGGAGTTCCTCCCGCTGGCGTGTTTAGCCTTGCTTTTCCTGCAGGTGAACAAATCCCCGGTTAAACCAGAACACAAACAACACGGCATCGGGGACGGGGGTAGGGACGGCAGCTTTGAGAGCTCGCACTCCATCGGCCAGGTTTTTGCAACACTGCAGAGCTGTGTGCGCAATCTGAGTGAGCGAAGAGCTGGGGCAAGGGCTGCAGACACCGGGTCAGGAGCGGGAAAGACTCGCAGATAAAGTATTTTTGACGTGGGAAAGGACAGAATTGAAGAAGCACGCGCAGAACTCATCACAGGACCTAACGCTTGACCTCTCATGAATTAACATCATACATCCTGGCATTGCACCTGGCTAATCCTTGTTTTTACAAGCAAGGAAACTGAGGCGCAGGGAAGAGCACACGTGGCTCCGAAGTTTGGCCCCTTGCCACCCAGCTGCAGGTTTGCAACTGCCCTCGTCTGCAGAGGGGACCAAGTAGAAATCCCTCATTGATTTTTGGAAACGACACTCGCAGTTTCCTCAAACGGACATTCCTCTTCCCTGCTGGGCAGGCGGGGCGCAGCGCCAGCCGCAGGGCGCGCGGGAGGCTCTGCTAGCTTCTGCAGCCTTTGGACGTCGCCCGTGTTTCAAGGAGAGAGAGCCCCGAAGAGGCCACCCGGTCAGCCCACTCCACAGAGAATTTTAATTTTTTAACTGTTTGCGACACCCGATGTTAGGGCCTGCAGCGACGGCTTTCCGCAGGCAGTCCATTCCAACATCCCTCTTTCTGCAGCATCCAGTTGCTCCAGGTCTCCGCCGTGCAGTTAACCCCGCTGCACAGTTTTCTGCTCAGCGCAGCTGTCGGGCGCTTGAGGACTATTCCTCGCGCCTCTCCGCAGCGTTCTCTAGACTAAACAACCCCGTTTCCTCCAGGCTGTCCTTGCAGGTCATGTTTTTCCTACACCTCTGCTCATGCTCGCCGCTCTCCCCTGGACGCCCTCCAGCTCCTCCCAGACTGGACGGGGTTCCAGCGGAGGCCTTACCAGTATCTAGCAGAATCATTTCCTGTGTCTGGCAAACACCCCTCCTGTTTATGCATTCCACAGTGGTGCTTGCTTTTTTTGTTGTTGCAACAATCTGACTTTTTTGCCTCATGTTTCGCTTCACTGCGACCCCTAGATTTCCTTCTGAAAGCCCTTAGGAATTGCACCAGACCAAGGATGGAGCCGCTCCCCCTGCTAGGACTGGATTGCTGAACCCTGGCTCCAAGTCCCGCTTCCAGACCAGGCTCAGGCTTTCCTCTGGAGAATCCGGTTGCTGATGTCCTTTGACCCAGGAGACGGGTGACAAGACAACCAGCGCTCCGCAGACCTGCAGCCTCTTTTCTGGTCACAGAAGCCTTCTCCAGATGTAAGCCCCCAACTGACAGCCAGGTAGCGGAGGCAGGCGAGCAGCAGCAGCCCTGCCTCACCGGAGCAGCCTGCTACACCCAGCAGCTGCCGCCTCTGCGGCTGAAAGAGGCTCGGAAGTTCCAGCGAGCGTCCCAGGAGCTGCGGAGTCAAGCGTTTGCTTTGCGTCCCAGCCCTGGGCAGCAGCAGGGGAGAGCGCCAGCTCTGAAACAAGCCAGGCCCAGCGCTCCGCGAGGGAACTCGGAACAGCTGGCAGCGACGAAGAGCGGAATGCTGGATCTGGCTCGGACTCGCCTCCCGAGACCGAAGGCTGCGAGGGCTAGAGAGAACAGCAACGCCGTCTCCCAGCTGTGGGAACCAAAGCGGCAGAATCACAAGGCTAGACACCAGGAGACAGCCCTCGCCCGGACAAGGCGGGGCAGAGCGTATCACCTAATAAACTACATTTCTGTGGGACACGGACGAAGGTGACTTTACACAAGAACTTCCCTGATCCCAGTGTAGAGATATTCAGCTTTACAGCAGTTCTAATTCGTCCCGTTTCTTGTAACCCTGGAAATGGGTAAACCATAGCTCTCATCCTCCCAGAGAGCCTTAAAGCTGACCGATGCCTGCCGCTACCCGTGCGGCCGTCCCAACAGCCACCGCGGTCCCTGCGCTGGCCACAGAGCACCACTCCAAAGCCTTGCTCTGAGAGGATGACACTGCCGTGGTTCCCCGCCTTCCTGGTATTGTTGAGAAAAACATCTCTCTGTATTCCTCCTACGTGGCAGCTGTTCCTTCCAGGCAGGGGAAGAGCCATCTCCTCTGCAGCTCTTCCTACTGAAACATCCCCAACGCACTCTTCCTTGTCATCTTTAGCTTTTCACGTTTCTCAAAAAGAATCTCACTCCTTCCCTGCGGGGGAATTTTTTTGTTACTTTTTATTCCCCCTCCTCTTAAGTCTTAAATTGGAAGGCAAAACAGGTAAGCCAGACCAGGAGACAGGCAAGCCTCTAGAGCTGCACAGCACTGTTAATTTCATTAAACTAATTAGGAGATCTGTTGATACAGAGCTGCCCTGCCTTTACTCTGCAAATACTTGTGTTCTCTTTCTGAGATTAAGGTGTGCTGAACTCATAAACATGTAATAAGCTTCGTGTGACGAGTACTTCCACCATTAACGCTGTAACATGACTTAAAAAGCACTTTAACTACTTGTTTGAGGGTTGTCAGACAATCGAGGGACTAAACCTTGACATCTTGTTTCCAGAAAAACGTTTCAGCAGATCATAAGTAGCTTCTGTCACAGGCAGGCTTCCCACACATTATTCCCAAATCTCAGCCGCTCCCAGATTTAGCTTCCCCTCGGGAACGTCAGCTCTACAAATGGAAATAACGAGGTGCAGAGAAGTGAACCAACTTGTGATTTTTAGAGCAAACAACAGATTTCAGGTTTGCTGAACAGCAGGACGGCGCTCCGCCCCTGCTGTGCTGGCCCGAGCCGTTGAGACGAGGTGACTGCGATCCAAGCGCTGACTGGCTTTGCTTTACTTTCAGGGGCGCCCGCTGACACAGGAGCCAACATGAACGTGGGAACAGCGCACAGCGAGGTGAATCCCAACACCCGCGTCATGAACAGCCGGGGCATCTGGTTGTCCTACATCCTTGGAATTGGCCTGCTGCACGTCGTGCTCCTGAGCATCCCCTTCTTCAGCGTCCCCGTGGTCTGGACTCTCACCAACATCATTCACAACATGGTAAGGGATCAGCGCGGCTGGCTTGACTGCCCGGGGCACGGAGGGGCGATCTCTGCACCAGCCGTTCTGCGGAGAGCTGTCTAGTAAGATTCTTGCTGAAACAGTTCCTTTCTCTGTATTTCCAAAGATGTGGGCTAAGTTACTCAACCTCCACCCCTCAGACGGCACCTCGGCCTCCGGGTCACAAATCTAGATCCAGCCTAGGTGCCGATGAGACAGCAAACATGGGGTGAGGCTGCTCAGAGGGGACGCCGAATTTGTTTGCCTGCAGGGTAAGTCCCTTTGTCCCGTCCCCAGTAACAGCTGGGACAGGCCACTGTCAGAAACTGTTCACTTTGGTTGACACAATCTGAATTGGCCCCATCAGAGTTCAGAAAAACAAGGTTAAAACCCAAACTGCATTCTGCTTAAAATAAAACATTAGTCCAGGAACAGATTCTCCCCTTCTGAGCATCAAGTACCCAAATGATCGGGTGTCCGCGCTGTGCTAGGGGCGCAGAGGTAAGCACAGACACGGGGCAGCCGGGCTCTCTGCGATGCCAGCAGTCGCTGCGTTCGCCCAGCGCTGTCCTGCGCTGTGCCTGGACAAAGCTGCGCTCACACAGCGACAGCTTCCCTAGCTGGCAGGAGAAAACCATGCTCCGTTTAACTGCTCGCTTCTGCGCCTCCGCCATCCCACCGCGCAAGCCCCGGCACGCTTGGGCCCTCCAGCTGAGGAGCAGACCTCTGGGCAGCCGTTCAGCCTCAGGCACGGGGGACAAATACTTCAGAAGTGCAGCATATCCTTTATTTTAAGTAACATCTCAGCCCAAGAATGCTCCAGAGACAGAGGTGACCCCTGTGAGGGCCCTCCAGCTAGCATTATTCATGTCTCTAGATGGGGAAAAGCACCCCACAAACCCACCAACTAGAGCTGCTCCGTTCACAAGCTGCCTGCTTTTTATCCAGCTGCCTCCCCCTCGCTGGCAGCTTAAACAGCCATGTGCTGGGAACAGAGAGGAGCCCGCAGGCCAGCAGCGGCTGTGCTGAGAAGGTGCGGGATGCAGCCAGGCACGTGCTGTTATCTGTGACTCGCCTTCCACATCAAGAGGGTAACTCGTAATCAGAGCAGGAACAGACCCCTGCTGCCCACAGCTCTACCGGCGCTTTTTCAGAAAGCATTTAGCATTGCTGTTGCACGGTAGAGTGAGCCCGTGCTAATCTCCTGATCCCAGAGATCTCAGTGCTGTAATCCTGCAACCACCACCTTGGCTTCCGCCCAGCCGAGGGAGAGGGCCTCACGTGTAACAGCCAAGCCCAAGCCAGCCCAGCCAGCAGCCTGCCTCCCCAGCTCTCGCCGTCGCGTTGGAGCGCGTTTTCCAGCGGCGCCGAGGCATCCCTCTAGCGGAACTGCGCGCTGGTGCAAGCTCCCTCAACTTGAGCGCTCTGCTCCGGTTGAACATTTCTTGGTGGAGTGGCAAGGGGCGTAGAGAACACTGCGTGCTTCACACCGCGTTTCTGTTTGCCGCAGAGCATGTACATCTTCCTGCACACCGTGAAAGGAACTCCTTTTGAGACTCCGGACCAGGGGAAGGCGCGGCTGCTCACGCACTGGGAGCAGATGGACTACGGCGTGCAGTTCACGGCATCGCGCAAGTTCCTGACCATCATGCCCATTGTCCTGTGAGTACTTCGGGGCACTGAGCTGCCTCGCGCGCCTGTACCATCCACGCTTCCGCTGCACACGCTGTCCGGGGACGCAGAAACACGAAGCACTGTAATTCAGTTTCCCCCCCCTCTCTCTCTCTTCCCCTCCTTTCCAGGTATTTTCTAACCAGCTTTTACACAAAGTATGACCGGATACACTTCATAATCAACACCATCTCCCTTATGAGCGTCCTGATCCCCAAACTGCCTCAGTTTCACGGAGTCCGGATCTTTGGGATCAACAAGTACTGAACTGTGTGGCAGGAGCAAATGGAAGAGGAGCAGGGGAGAGGGGGAAGTTCCTTCCCTCTAGTCCCGTTTCTTCACCCCCGCACACTGGGATGTAATTTCACAGCGGCTGTTTAACGCAGTATCCAATAGACATATACCGCATGCTGGATCCTCATGCCCAATAAATCCAAACAAGCTCCAGAGTAGAGTTAGTGCGGAGCAGGATGCATGACGCTGGATTTCTTTTATTCCAGTGTCATAAATAGATGCAGATACACTGAGACTTCAAGGTACAGAGAAGGTGAATTCTGGGGAGACTGTCATCTATCCCAGACACTGGATGAAGAGAAAAGCTTTTAGTACTGGTACTATTGCTGTGGTAAATGCACTTTAAAATATATTTCCCTTTCTGAAGCTAGGTGCTTTAAGCGATACGTGGGGGAAATTCAAAGGGATACAGCCAGACTTTACCAATACTCGATTACGCTGGGGTCTGAGTTCCATTTTTGGGTAAGGCAGTGGGAGGGGGGAAGAGAATGACAGATTTTTATTTTGCAATCTTTTACGCGACTGAGAAAGGAAGTTCTTTTACTAAAAACAGCACAGGAAGGAATGACTTGCAATTTGACAAAGCCTTCCGTTTTCTACGGTACTGTTTGTGTGGTTCAGGGAAAAGGTCGATAGATCCTAGATCAGGCTTCTTATTTTCAGCTCGTACCAGAATCCGTCTGGTAACTGCTCCCCACCCCAAACCGCTCACTTTTACGCGCGCTCTGGGCGCGCAGGCAGTGCGGATTTGGGTTACGGGCTGGGGCACAGGTCATTTTCAGTACGACAACAAATGCCACTGAGCTGCGTAGCACACGGAGGGTGCACAAGCATGGGAGAAACCAGAGGCTGATTGGTACAGGCCAAACGAGAGACGGATGGCTTGCTATCATCAGTTAGCAGTGATAATTGGAATTTTTCTCTTCAGCCCAGCTCCCTGGTCTCCTAACTCTGCGTACGCGTTTGCCAGCGGACTTAACGCCATATCTGCCTCAGGCGAGGTTTGGTTTCTGGCTTACCTGGAGCGTGTCCCTGGCTCCACGCACAAGCGCTGCGGCAGCATCCCCTGAGCACTCGGGTGATCGCAGCAGGGTGAGGGAGCTGCAGGAGAGCAGCACCAGCAGCAGACTGAGCTGACCAAGAGAAGGATGCGATGGGTCGCTGACAATAGATTATTTAGCACAGGAACAAAATTGAGCCTTTCTCCCATAAAATTACCACCTAAATAAAACAGGCTTGCAGGTTTAGATTTCCTGGCTGAGATCACTTTCTACTGTTTAAAATAATCTGTTTTTCTTTTGGGTTGTGCGCCAGATGAAATATGTTTTTCCTCATGCTTCCCCTGTAAACTCATGAAGGCCTGTACTTCTGTTGTCTTAGTGCTTATGTTGTCTCACAGTTTTGACAGCGGTATCAATATTTTAAATATGCTATTTTTGTTCCTGCATTAGCCAATGTAGCTTTAGAGGTCATAGTGGATGTTGTTGAGTATTTTGATGGTCTGAGCATAGGATATGGATAGAGGACTTCAGGTTTGCATGTAAGATCTAGTACTACTCCATGCACAACTTTAGGCAAGCTGCTTTACTTCTCTCAGACTTACTGTCAGACTGCTGCAGAGAAGGAAAGCAGCATTTAGTGTGCCTCAGAGGGCTGCTGGAACGCCTAGAGACCAAAATATTTTAAGTGAAAAGGAAGTTTTCAAGAAGGTAGAAAGAGAAGGAAGTCTGGCTCGATACCCAAGTGCTGTTCTCCAGCGAGGGAGTTTGAGAGATGTGCAGTTTGCACGACGGGGGTTAAACCTTTTAACCACCCTGACAGGAGCACTGCTGCTGTAGTGAAGGTACTACATACCCTAACGCTAACACGCTCCTTACGCTACTAGACAATGACTTCTGAAAAAAACCAAACAAAATAAAGTTTTCAAAATACAGGTATCTCATCAATCAGTTAAGTATCTGGGAAATGACCAAAATCAGTGTCAGTGCCTGGAATGCTCAGGGAAAGGCTGCTGCCCTCAGAGCTGCAGCGCCCGCCCTCAGCAGGCTGGCTAAGGCTGCGTCCCTAACGCTGGCTGTGTGTAGCCCACAGATCCGCGCGCCTGCCACAGACACAACTCACCTGCCAGTGGTAGATCTCCGGAGGAAAGAAATCTATCTATCTATTTTGGTAGAATAAGAGGGGGAAAGCATCAGCTTTTTTGCAACAGAAACAGTAGCTATATGCTTAAAAACATTACTCCTATATATACAGACATATACTGATGATTTCTAAGTATATGCACCTTACAAAGTCAAAGCAGTTTTGATATTTTTAGTGTAAGTATAAACCGAAGGTGGGGTCAGCTCTTCTCAAAGTACAGCACTTCACAGTTTCCTCGAAGGCCTTGGCACGACAACAGCTGAGGGCCTGAACGTGCTACTGTGCTGTTAACTGACACTACAGACATCTGATTCTGTTTTGTTACGTTAGAGATCAACTGTGAAACAGAACGGAATTATAAACTCGTCAGAAAGGCAGGTTTTAAAGCTTAAAGTCTAAAACTTCTTGTTAGGCGAAGCCTTAATTATAACAGTAAGCTTTTCTGATTTACCTTGTTCACACTGAAATTATTAAAATAGCCATTACACAGATGCGTTACATGGCAAAGGACATTCTTTACAACACAGGGATGGCATTTTTGCCACAGAATAACCAAGGTTACCTTGGACTCAAAGAGGTAATCCAATCAAGGGAAATGTAAATGAAAACTGGTGAAATAGGGAAAGAGTTCATGTTAATAATGTGGTATGTTAAGTATTTACAGAAGATTAATAATTACTTGAACAATTATACATCTGATAGTATCTTCCTTAAGGTGCTGTCTTAAGGGTAGGTATCAGAATTAATAAAAAATAGAAAAGGAACCATAAGTTAATTGTAATTAAACCACAGGCACAACTGCTACTCGTTAGGTATACCTGCGGTAGTTTTAAGTGAGAGAGTTTTGGGTGCTGCTGGCTGAGCCACCCTCCTATGGCAGCTGCATGGCTCCTTCCTGCCGGTACCAGACTGAATTCCCAGCTGACCGTCTCCACTGCAGTGGTGTGGAAGTAACGGACGCAGCTCGGGGTCTCTTGGAACGCTGTACTGAAACCGCTTGGAGGTTTGGGTTTGTTAAATTTATCCAGAAGCGAGTTCAGCACTCAGAGGCTAAACAGACAAGTTAAAGAGTGCAGTCAAACACCAACACTCTCATGGAATAACCAGTTTCTCCCCAAAGCGATGTCAGGAGAGCGCGGACAGGACGAGGGATTTTTAGACACGTACTGAGGTAGCAGTGATCCACGGGTGAAGCCTACCTTCTGCACAGAGAACCGGAACGCCAGTGCAAAGACTGTCCATGCGTTCTTTTAGGCTGTAGAATTTTCTCCAAGTACCTGTGTGAAGGAGATAATTTATTGTTATTGATTTTAAAGGATTTTGATCACATCACACTTGACAGATTTTCCTCTCCAACTTGTGCTGGCTTCCTGTGTAGTGACTAAGGCGACCTTCAGCTGGAGGATTAAAGGTGGGCTCTGTCCCGTGACTGAGAAACAATTACTGGATAAGTAGGCACTTAAAATTCTTTTCTTCTCAGCCACTTGTCAAGACTGCCCGTGGCAGTCACTGCACCGGACAGTCAGAAAACAATCAAGTACAACAGCCCGATGCTTCCGAATTAGGGATCCTGCCCCGCGGTTCCTTTAACATAGCCAACAGGATGTCATACAGTCCAGCCCTTCGCAGGAAAAAGCCTTTAAAGAAAAAAAAAAAAAAAAAAGCCTGAGATCTAGGGCTAGTTAATTCCTGAGTATTTTTTAACCATTGTTTAACCTTTTGTTTGTTTTACTAGAAGCATGGTACTTGCCCTCGAAAAGGGGACAGCAGCTGGTTCCATGGCTAACACGTTAATATTTCTCGTTGTGACTTACGTTGCTTTATCATTACCTATAATATCTTTTAAGCATGCAAGTGTTTGTGTATCGTATCCTCCTTGGAGCAGTTTAAGTGAGCTAAATTAGTTGTGGGTTTTTTTAATGGAACATTCTGACATTGTACAAAGTTTTAGGGTTTTTTTCCTAGTAGCCCTTCTTTTTGCTGTGTATACAGAAATCTCACCTAGAGAACTTTCTAAAAGAAAGTGTGAATATTTTTATTACTCCTTTGTACAGTATTCTAAGAGAAACTAATAAAGTATTCATGTAAAAACTTGTGTTCGATTCCTTGAATTTTTACAAGGACAGGTTTTGCTTTTGAACAAGCACAGCAAATGAATTCTACGTGGCCGTTCCAAGCCAGGTGATCGACTGCGCAAAAGCCAGGAGCTCGCAGCCCTTCGCAGCCCAGGCACCCTTTGCAGGGTACCACACCGTGAGCCACACAAACCCTCTGCTGCCAGCAGCGAGCCACAGAGCGTGGAAACACGGAGCACTCGTCCACAGAGGGTAACGAAAGGGCCCCCAGAAACATAATATTGTCCCCTGGTCTACACCACACCTAATTAGTTAGCTCCCACAGGTTTAGTGAAATCTGGGAAACCAGAACACGCTCTTCCTCATCCTAACCGACTAGAAGTGAAAATGAAAACCAGAACTACGCTAGAAATTAAACAGATCTTACAGAACAACAGACCTGTAGAACAGGTTCAAGTTATCCACAGCTGCTGTAACAGATCATGACAAGTTGACTCATGTCAATGATGAAAACATCTCAGAGAAAGAATAATGCAAGCAACAGGGTTTTCCCACCCTAATTTAGCAGATGTTTCCGGCTCTCTGAGCAGAAAGGCGGGGAGAGAGCATTTCCCCAGCCCCGCTGCTTTAAAGAAGCCGCACCACTCCAGAAGCACAGCCGAGCGCTCTGCACGCTGCCGGCAGATGAGAAGCCATTCACTCCACCAACAGGTACGTACCTTCTTATGAGCTTTCGGTATAGAAGAGGAGCGGAGCAAACTGTCCTTGTGTGTTCCTGTTTAGTTTCAGTCTTGTTTTGAAGTCTGCCGGGGAAGGAGCCCTGGAGGTACTACTGAAACGATCCCACGTTAAGCGCACAAGACTGTTTCTCGTCCCCAGCTCCATGACATTCAACACACCATCTTTGTGGTGTGACAGTCTTCCTGCTCTCCGGAAGAGTCGCACTAAGTCATCTCTTTTTTTCAGACCCTTGTGGGACATTAGGGAGAGTCAAGGTACATCCCTCAGCTGAGCTGTAAACGGGCATCGGCTTCTCCTCTCTAACAGGAGTTGACAGAGTAGGGTGCAGAAGAGGGAAGAGCGCTGTGTGCTTTTCTTCTTCTCGGTGAGTACAGGAAGTTTTTCCACTTGTAGATCACAGTTGTTCATCTTGTCCTACGTACGGCAGCTGAAGCAGGAAACAAACAAACTCCACAGCAAAAACGAGCTGCCACAGGAAACGAGCAGCGATTTTGTTTCTGCCTCTCAAACACCCAGCTCTCCTCTGTGGGGGACACGGGCAGAGCACCAGGGCGTATCCGAGCAGCTGTGCAGGGAGGATTTTTTAATGTTTTGGGGGAGATCTGCCATAGAACAAGCTCTCCTACTTCCTCCCTCAACCCAGAATTCACCTTGTAGCACATTCACTTCCTTGCAGTAAAGACTTTGATGAAACCATTTTTGTAATACTCTGTTTCGAAACAACGCTAAACCACTTCTCTCTGCCAGGCAGCAGGATGCAAGGGGAATATACTGAAGCCGTAAAAAAACCGGCCAGAAACTGCTCAAGCTTTTTTCTTTTTAAATTTTTTTTCAGGGCAGCACATTAATTAAAGATTACAGCATTTAGGACCACGACAGGTCTTAGGTTAACGAGCAATGTTCAATTTCGTAATTACACTTACTGTGGTATGTACTGGTATACGCAACAAGATTTCTTAACTGACACACAGTAATGGACTCCAGCGCCTCAGGAGCCGCTAGCTCCCCTCTCCCGGTGACAGGGAGCTCCTCCGCAAGCCACAGCTCCTGCTCCTACCTCTCCAAACACTCAACGCTTCCCTGTACGCAACCCTGTGAGCGGTGTGTCCTTGGAATAGTGCCGGCTTTCGGGGTTATTACTGTTTTTGAAAAGTTTTTTGTAATTAAAAGTAACATTTTCTTAGAACCTTCTGCTTTTATTTCAAGTAATTTTGCTTAACTTGTACTTGTGCCTTAGGAAAGAGGCAAGACACTGTACTTCGCTTCAAAACTTCATCCAGCCGCAGCAGAATGTTTAAAAAAGTCGCACAATCCATAGTAAATCAAATGGATCCAACAGGAGACCTGGTCCCAGTTCACAGCATATTAGACCATGAGCATTTCAGACCCTTCTGTCTGGTGAGAAGAAAAAGAAAAACCATATTCCAGCCATCTCCCCGCTACAAACAGACGTGGTATAGACTTGACGACGTGCTGCTGCCTGTAGAAAATGCTAAAAGCACAGGTAAAGCCCGCATTTATCAGTCTTAAGTTCACAATTTCATAGATAAAACATTCTTGTGTGCACAATAGTTACAACACCGAGTCTGTGTAGTCATGTTTAAGGTAATGCATGGAATTATTTCAGAGCCACTCTCTCCCAACGGAGGCAGTCGCGATTCAAGGCGATTTACAGTCCACAAAAGCGCCAGCGACAGAGTTGACGGGAGCCTAAGCCTTTGCGTTGACTCTGCGAGCGTAGAGCTGACAGGATCGGCCTCCTTGTCCAAAGGCTGGTCCATCAAGCTGGAGAAGAACTACATACCCGTGCCAAAGCTCGAGGCACTGAAAACAGAAAGGTAAGGCAGACACCAAGGGAGAACGTGCCCGCCGGCCACCCTCCCCCAGCCCACCCCGCGCGGTGGCTCGTCAGCTGCCAAAACCCAAGGCTAGGCCTGAGAGCACGCGTTCTCCCTAGCTGTGCATGCTTCCGCAGGGCAGCACAGCGACAAAGATTCCTTGCACAGCTCTGGAATGCTTGTAGCTTTCCTTGTGAGTCAGAAAGCAGGAACACCTCAACATAGAGTTCAGCCGTCTTCTCTGGGGGTCTGTACCTGGAGAGCAGCGCGCAGACCGGGACAGACCGCCTGCACGACCCGCCCCGCCACGGCCTCGCTGCCCCGGTCCCCCTCAGACAGACGGGACCGCGTTGAGGACAGCGAGAACTGCAGCCCCTTTTCTGACCCCCTTTGTGCCCCCAGATCACCTGATGTTGCGATACGTACATGCGCTCCTGCAACGCGAGAAAGAACGCAAGCTTAAGGCTTCTGTCTGAGCAGACTACACTGCTTTTGCCGTAACTCCCACAAAACCAAGCAGGATGCTGCATCCTTTTTCTCTTTTAGAAAAATCAATGTGAATCACTCCTTCATCCAACAACTAAAGAAAACACAACAAAACTTACTCGTCGTTCATGAAACAATAGAAACCTTGGAAGAGGCCACCTACGAGGAATCCACCAACGCAGCAGGGAGCTTCATGGCCCAGCTTTATGCCAAGTTTTTTGCGAAGGTTTGATTTCTCCCCAGGCTCAGCAATCAGTGCTTCCTGACACCTGCACGCCAGTCAGGCCTAGTAACAGATTTTCTTTTTCTTTGACCAGGGCACCAGAGAGAGGAAACAAAGCATGACTATACCCAAGGGCTGCACCCTGGCATTCAGGGCAATCCAGCTGGGCATTACAGACCAATCATGGGGTAAGTAACCATCAGAAATTGCCAACTGCTCCAGTCAGGAAACAACAGAGAAGAGGAAGAACATTTTCTGAAGTACCACTCGGCCATCCTTAGCTCATTCGCAAGGGCAGGGACACATGCCATACGAGTGACAGAAATCCCCTGGGAAGAGGCCGTTCGTAGGGTGGGCGTTAAACGAGCTGCTTGGGAAAGAGGCGCAGTTTGGTGG
Source organism: Tetrax tetrax (assembly GCA_009806455.1). NCBI lineage: Eukaryota > Metazoa > Chordata > Aves > Otidiformes > Otididae > Tetrax > Tetrax tetrax. Next base: position 3,924 of record WHYT01012761.1, on the reverse strand, counting down.
GGGTGGGGTTGGTGGGGAAATTCAAGAGATATACTGGAAGTCTCAGCTCTAAACTTCAGGAACTGCAGAGCTGCTGTTGAAAAATGTCAGGGGGGGAAAGAGGGTGGCTGACCCTTCAGGGGGAAGGCTGGCGTAAGAGATGCGGATAGGCAGAGCGAGAGAGGACAGATCCACACCGCCTGCTGCAGGGTTTGAGGCCACAGTCGGCTGGCGTCCCCGCAGGGATCTCAGAGCATTAGCTGCCATTTTAGTTCACTCGTACCCGAACACGCTCGCTGGCCGGTACAGACCGCAGGTAAGGCGTGCGGCAGCAGGGAACGAGCGCTAGGGTAAGGAGTTTTAAAGGAAGGGGCAGAGGACAGCGCGCTGGCGAAGAGCGCAAACACAGCCTGACCTACGACTGGCACAGGAGATTTCAGACCTGGGGTACCCTGGGGTACCAGCATCTTCAGACTTAAACACACCACTAGTAAAAGAAATGCCTATTCAACTGCAAGTGTGTTTCTAAACCTTTCTGTCCTGCTGCAGGTCTTGAATATTTCCCAGAAGAGACACTGGTGTTCGGAGCTGATGGTAAGCAATGTGTTTTACTACTTCCACTTCGTCAGGATAAAGACAAACCACCAGAAGCGATGTGTTTGCTGCAGAGTACTGCTCTTACCCGAGACACGACATTGTCCAACTCAAAATTGCATACTGCTTTAAAAAAACATTCACAAAAATGTTTCAAACTCTACATTTAGGGGTGCCAGGGGGATCGTCTAGTTTACAAGTAACCTATTTGGAATTCTTCTGGTTTTCAGGTTGCTCACAAGGAAAATTAGGAGCACTGGAGGCAGAAGTTGAAGCAAATTCTCAAGTTCTCTCCAATTTGTCTTCCGATCTGTCTGTCATGTTTTTAAAAGCCATCAAAGCCGTGATGAAACACAGGAACCTCTTTCAAGAGCTGACCCAGAAAGTAAGCAAAATTCTTACTGCCAGGATTTATAAATACAGACATCCACACTCACACCTCTTGCACTAGAGGTCATCTCTCCCATGCCACAACTATCAATCCAAAAATCCTTCACTCAGCACATCTGCCTGGTCTGCAGCACCAAAGAGAGAGAGAAGGTGCTCAGGACAGAGTCAACTGCTGAAATACATCCTCAGTATAGCCTGGCAGACTTACCCGGAGGTATCAAACCACCTGAATTTCATGGTCTGTCTTTAACTGGAGACACTGAATGCGTAAGCCTCAAACAGCTTTGGGAGGGGAGAGACACCACACGACTTCACACGCTGCTGCAGCTGGACTGGAAGGGACTTGCAGCAGCCTCTTTGCTTAAATCCTGACGTTTCTTTTTCTCCTCCTCCCAGATGGAAGCAGTTCTTGATGAAAATGGCAGTTGTGAGCTGACAACAGAAAGCCCAGACTTAAAGGACCTGTTGAGCAGCTTACAGTATTCTTCAAGACACCTTCTCCTTCGTCTGGCAGAAGCAATTGCCTACGCTCTGGACGCGTTAGACGGTAAGGCTGTCTGGCCATTTAACAGAAAAACCCAGTAGCACCGTGTTATATCAAGAGCTTTCCAACCAACAAGACTAGCAGAGCTCAGAAAGCTTAGAGAGCACAAGAGGCTTGCAGAGAATTTACATAAAGTAATTTCTTAGTTGGGAATGGAGGTGGTTTATGCCGAGAGCACAGACCGGTCTGTAGCAGCTGCTGTGCAGCAGCACTTTGGGAGTCACACAGCAGCACGACGCCAGATCACCGCGCAGCCCAGGAACAGCACGCACAAAGGGATCCTCGAGAACAGGGCTTGAAACCAGAATTTAAGGGCGGTAAAGGTGGCAGTTCTACCTCACAGAAAGAGCAGAGCCAGGTCCAGAGTCCCCTTCCCAAGGCGGCCACAAACCACGGTTTGATGCTCCCCTCGCCCCCGGGTCTCGACGCGCGACGGTACCTGGACGTGCAGCAGCGGCTCCAGCACCGCACGGGCTCCAGCGCTCTCGTCTCAAACCCCTCAGGGACTTTCACCAAGCAGGCATTCCCTGCGAGACGCCAGGGTCACGCTTCTCAGCTCGCCGGTTGCCTCTGAAACACCGGTGGAGGGTTTTTGGCACAAACCTGTTTTAATTCTGCAGAGCTAACGGAGGATCAGCTGCTGCTGTTGCTGGAGTCCTTGGAAGAGAAGATCGCGTCCCAACAGCTGAGGCTGGTGAGAGATCACGCGTCGCGGTTGGCTCAAAGTGAAGGGCAGGTGGCGTTATTTTAAGTAAAGCAACGTTTAGATGGTGACACAGGTTGTGGTATCACAACTTCAGGTTAACACCGGGGAAAAAGGGAGGGAGTAATTGCTTCAAACTTGGCGGGGATCAAAATACTCACTTCAGGAGAAATCACCCTAAGACACAAAGGCCTAAGCTTTCTAACAGGTGTCCTGGTGATAATAAACACAAAATTGGACACAGCTGACTACCACCTGCCTTGGAATGGTAGTCAGAGTTTTCTGGATTCTTAGGCTCCAGATTAAAAAAAAATTAAAAAAAACCCAAACAAACAAAAACCAACACAAAAACACATAACAATTTTAATTTCTTGGACATAAACAATTCACATGAAATCAGGAAGGGAAGACATGGCCACAGCAGTCTTTCAGGGTGAAAAGTCTCACGTATGTGTGGATTATTTAGAGCACCTGTAAAGCACCTCACAAGTCAGAGAGCTAATTTAGCTAACAACTTCCACAGGTGGGTGCATTAAAGTACTGATTTTGGTTTTTTTATTGTTGCTGCAAAGGTTAAGAGCATCCTGGAACACAACATAGAACAGGGGACGATGCATTTCAGCGTGGATGCCAGCCTGCTCTCCTTCCCACAAGAGAGGGAACAAGAATTAACCATTGCGCTGGTTGAGCTGAGCGGGGTGAAGCTCCAGAAAGACGGCTCTGCTGCCTGCTCGGAAGAAGCCTTCTCGGCCGTAGCAGCCCTCTACACGTCTCTGTACGTCCTCGATCTCCTGAGCAACTCAGATTAGGTCACACGCGTCCTCCCATTGGGGACGATTTAGAGGGAACCCCTTGACAACGGATTTGAAAGTCTCTCACTGCAAGTTTCTCTCTCCTAATTTCATGCCTACACAGGTGAGGCACTCCTTACCAATGCTCAGTGCTGCTTTGAAATAAGTGGCAAAAGTACACTTAAGGCAAAATAAACCCTCTTTATGGAAGCCAGAAGCCAGGCACCAAAACAGATTTTTCTTCCCCTTCACACAAATGCAGAAGCCCAACCGAAAACCCCACTAGCCAAAATAATCACAGGGCTGTCAGTTGCACTTTGCATGATCCTGGTTCTGCTAACGAGCACTAGCACACAGCCACTCAGTCAGTCGGGAGCACATCAGCAATAATCCACTCGCCCTGCTCACGCCTGCCACCTGTGCGACTCAGCAAGCTGCCAAGTGTTGGAAAGCTGCGGGACCTCGGCGCGTTGTAATACTGACCCTGGTAAAGAGCACCTCCACCCGCGACTGCACACCGCACCGGCAGCGAAGAACGACTACAGCACTTCAGAGCAACGCTACAAACGCTCTCGGCTCTGCTTTATAAATAAAGATAATCATTTCTTACTGAATAACCAGACATCCTTAACCGCAGTTTTTTAATCTGCGGGTGTTTTCGGTCACCCAGCAGCGAGTGCAGGGGCCCGGCTGCGCGCAGGCTCCCGGGGGAGGGGGGTGCCCCGGCGCGGGGCAGCGCTGCTCACCTGGACGGTCACCGGTGGCACGAGGGGCCCAGCCGCGCCCTGCGCCAGCTCCCGGGGGAGCCCGAGCCCGAGCCCGAGCCCGAGCCCGGCCCCGGCCCCTCCGGGGGTGCGGGGGACGCCGGTGCGGGGACGCCGGTGCGGGGACGCGGGGGCCGCTCCCCGGGGCCGAGGCCGCGC
>WHYT01012760.1:0-19442 GCA_009806455.1 Tetrax tetrax | reverse complement strand
GTGCGTTGGGGTGCTGTGCTATAGGGGCTGCAGGGACCGTGACGCATTGGGGTGATGTTCTATAGGGACCGTGGTGCGTTGGGGTGCTGTGCTATAGGGGCTGTGGTGCGTTGGGGTGCTGTGCTATAGGGGCTGCAGGGACCGCGGTGTGTTGGGGTGATGTTCTATAGGGACCGTGGTGTGTTGGGGTGCTGTGCTATAGGGACCGCAGTGCATTGGGGTGATGCATGCATGCTGCAGCAGCCCTTAGCAACAAGGATGCTACGTGGCAACGCAGTCTCTGCCGCCCTTTTGTGCGGCGGGGAGGGCGAAGCAGAGATCCCCCCTTGGCCAAATCCATTTTTTCCATATGATTATTTTCTCCAGATGAAACTCATCCTGGGGAGGGAGGGGGTGAGCCGAGGGCCCTGTGTCGCCTGGTGTGAGACCTCGGCAGCTGCTACGGTCCAGCCCAGGTGTGGGCTGTGGTTAGAGGGGTTGCGCAGAGGCTGGGGAGGGACGCAGGGCGAGACCCCCCGGCACCGAGCAGGGGAAGGAGCGGAGAGGGAAGGGCTGCTGGGAGGGCCCTGCCCTGGCAGCCGGGTCACATCCTGGCTGTGCGGTGCCCGCCCCGTCCCCACGCTTCACTGCGGCCCAGGATCCGTCCTGGCTCCGGAGCTGGGGCCAGCCCCACGCACCCGGAGATGGGGGACCGCACACCCTCGAGGTTTCGCCGGGCTGTGCAAGGGCAGGGAGACCTAAAATCCAGTTCCTACGCCCCAAAGACCGGCACGCCGTGAGCCTGGCAGAGAGGGGACTGGGTCTCTCCATCGCCTCCTCTCCCGCCACAAAGCCCCTGCGATGGGGCTGGCGAACGCGCCGGCCCGGCTTCGGTCCAGCCCCGCGTCCCTTTCTTGATGCAAGACTTCAAGCATCTGCGCTGCCAGCGCGCTTTGTGCTAAAACAACAACAGAACTAAGCAGTCAATTTTCCAGCAATTAGCTTCAGCGAGAACATTTCAAGTCCTAGAAAACCCCGCCCCACCGGATTAATTAAATCTTCCAATTAATGTCTAATTTAAATGATGATGATGGCTGTTATCATTTCATATTGATTTTTCTTTTTGGTCTTAAAATAGAGCTGTTGTCCCTTGCACGCCGCCTTTTCCACACCCCAGGAGCTGGTTGTTCTCTCTGTGTGGTTTGCCGACGTTAAACATGTGTCTGGAACATCGGGCCTGGCGCTCCGGGGCGCCGACAGGCGCTGGCTCCGTGTTGGGAGGTGTCGGTGCAGAAAGCCCCTGCCTGTAGCCCGAGCTTTTACGCGGTGGATCTGCGCCTGGCCACGTGAAATGGGACTCCTGGCATATTCAATTTGTAAACCCAAACCCATTCCTTTCCCCCGGCTCAGGCAGCCATAAACCCTGCCGCTGCTTTGCTTCCAGAACAAGCCGGGCATTTATGTTTCCCGGGAGCCGGTCCGTTGGCGTAATGGATGTGTAACCTCCCGTAATTGCTAAGGTTATTCCGGTGCTTGCACGCGAGCCCTGGCTCTGCCGTGGCTGGCTTGCGCGGGTTTTATTTCGAGGGAGTTGCCGGTGGGGGATCTCAGAGGTGCCGGGAAGGGCACCGGGAGGCGTTGAAATGCGGAGTGCTGCGAGCCTGATGCGGGAAATGTGAGCGAGCCGTTGCAGGAGAGCAGGGGACGGTAAATGGTTGTGCGTGCTTGGAGCAGGAGACGGAGGAGGCCGGAGCTGGCTCTGTGGCTGGCCCACGTCGGTGTGCTCGCTCGGCCGGGGGGCCAGGACTGAGCACCCCTGGGTGCTGGAGGCTCAGCCTCCCCTGAGCCGCTCCATCCCGGTGCCAGGCTCCGGAGGAAACGCAGGCACAGCCCAGTGCCTCGTGCCGGGGAGCGGGCCGGGGCCGGGGTACCCGGCGCAGCTCTCTGACCTCTCCCCTCTCCCCTTCCAGACGAGGAGCTCCCGACACTCCCAGGGCTCCCAGCCCGGCTTGGCCGATCAAGCCAAACTCTCCTTCGCCTCGGCCGAATCTCTGGAAACCATGTCGGAAGCGGAGCTGCCCCTGGGGTTCAACAGGATGAACCGGTTCCGCCAGAGCTTGCCCCTGTCCCGGTCCACCAGCCAGACCAAGCTGCGGTCGCCAGGTACCCCCGGGGCTCAGCGTCCCCCGGACGGGCAGCGCGTCACCGCTGAGCATCTCTGCCCCTCTGCGGCGGGTGCTGGCGGGTGCCGGGCGCGGGGTTGGTTTGTGTCTGCCCGGATAACCCCGGGAGGAGTGGGGGGCACCACACCCTGTGTGGGGTGGCCGAGGGGGACAAGCTGCCTTCGGCCTCGCTGCTCCAGGGTGAGGTTGGGTGGGCGGAGGTCCCTGAGCCCACGCTCGGGTGCACGCAGAGACCTCCAAGCAGCTGGGCAAACCTGCGTCACTGGTCTCAGCGCGTCTGGGCGTTATGTGGAGGAGGAGCGCGGGCGCACCTCACCGCTTTCCGCTCCCTCTGCTTCCAGGGGTCCTGTTCCTGCAGTTTGGGGATGAGACCAGGCGCGTTCACATCACCCACGAGATCAGCAGCATGGACACCTTGCACGCCCTCATTGTCCACATGTTCCCGCAGAAGCTCACCATGGGGATGCTGAAGTCCCCCAACACCGCCATCCTCATCAAGGACGAGTCGCGCAACGTCTTCTACGAGCTGGAGGACGTCCGGTGAGGGCAGGGGCTTGGAAATCCCCCAGACTGATTTTCCTTGCTTCCGTGAGCACCGTGAGCAAGGAAACGCGTGGGATGAAAGCAGAAGGGTGGCTGTGGGTGCAGTCCCGTGGCTGGGACTTGCCGGGGGCTCGGTGGCTGCCTGGCCGGGATGCTCACGGCTCTGCCTCTCCTTTCAGCGATATCCAGGACAGAAGTATCATTAAAATCTACCGGAAAGAGCCGCTCTACGCCTCGTTCCCAGCCTCGCACATCACCAACGGTGACCTGAGGGTAAGGGGGGACGGGGTGTCGTGGGGAGAGCCTGCGGTGTGGGTGCACCCCGGCGGCTGGGACCAGTGAAGGGAGAAAGCGATGGAGACAGGGACTGGTAACTGCGTGTGTTTGGGGAAGGAGTAATGACTGCCATTCGTCTTGCCTGGTTCCAGCATTGTTAAGTGTTACTTTAAGAGAATGGATGTTTGGGGCCTGACAGCAGGGTAATAAACATGATAATTAGGGGATTCATCAGAATAAATCATCCCGCTCCAGATGGGAAGGAGGGAGCTGCCGTTTGCCAAGGCCAGGTGAAGGCGCGGGAGCTGCCCGATCTTGGTCCTCAGAGGGGTGCAGGGTGGCAGGGTCCCATCCAGGCCGAGCAGGGGCAGGGGTCCAGCCCACGGGGATGCGGCACTGACCCCCCACCCCTTTCCGCAGAGGGAGATGGTGTACACCTCCAGGGAGTCGTCTCCCACCCGCCGCCTGAACAACATGTCGCCGGCCTCCCACCTCGCCTCCGGCTCCCCTCCGCCGGTGCTCCAGTCCTCCTCGCCGTCCCGCTCCCGCATGTCCTACAGCGGGGGCCGCCCGCCCTCCTACGCCGGCAGCCCCGTCCACCACAGCGAGCGTCTCTCCAACCTGCCGCCCGCCCAGGGTGTCTCTCCCAGCCCCAGCGCCATCCTGGAGCGCCGGGACGTGAAGCCGGATGAGGACCTGGCCGGGAAGAACGTGGTGCTGGTGAAGAACGAGGGGCTGTACGCCGATCCCTACGGCATGGTGCACGAGGGCCGGCTCAGCATCACCTCCACCCAGTCCCTGGCTGGCATGGGAGACCCTTTCGGCTACTCGGGGGGGCTGTACAAGCGGGGCTCCGTTCGCTCGCTCAGCACCTACTCAGCGGCCGCCTTGCAGACGGAGCTGGAGGACAGCCTGTACAAGCCCAACGCGCCCCTTTACAGCGACACGTACGGACCCGGCCTGGGTTTCCGCATGCCCCCCTCCTCCCCGCAGAAGATGGCTGACGGCCGGCTGGTGGACGTGCAGCCGGGGCAGAGCCCGCACAGCCCCTACTCGGGACCCCCCAGCCGCTCCTCGCCCGTCCGTCAGTCCTTCCGCAAGGATTCCTGCTCCTCCGTCTTCATGGAGAGTCCGGTCAACAAGCCACGCAACGCCGGCTCCTCCGGCCCTCCGGAGCTGTTTCCCGGCCCCAGCGATCGCCCGCTCTCGGGGTTCGGCTCCCCTGGACCGGCCAAGGACACGGAAACGAGGTGAGATGGGGCACGGGAGAACCCCCCCTGCCAGATATGAGCTTTGCTGCTCTGGCGATCATCCGTCCGTGTGGCTGGGGAGGTAGAGGAAGAGGGGAAGAAGGCTTTGCCCGGTCACCACCACGGCAGAGGTGCCGGGATGGATGATGAAGCACTGAATTGTGCCGGGCTGAGGGGAGCAACTGGGGGTGGCTGAGGGAGAGAAGAGAGAGGGGATGAAGGAGGTGGGTGTGGGGGATGAAGGAGGTGGGTGTGGGGGATGAAGGAGGTGGGTGTAGCGGGTGAGGGCGGTGCTGCCGCCTCCCCGATGTCCCTCCTGGGACCTGCAGGGACCGGGTGCTGGTGAGGCCAGGACAAACGTCAGGTGTCTGCGGTGCCAGCCCCTCACCGGCCCCTCTTCCCCCGCAGGGAGCGGATGGAGGCCATGGAGAAGCAGATCGCCAGCCTGACGGGGCTGGTGCAGAGCGCGCTGCTCCGCGGCTCCGAGGCCGAGACCCCCAGGTGAGGGGTGGGAGGGCGGGCGTGGGACCCCAGGGTCTGCAGCGGGGGGGGACACCTCCCACCGGCCTGTTTGCTGCCGAGGCTGGGGGCTCCTGCCCCCCTCCCGGGGATGCCAGCCCCCTGCAGCCCCCTGAGCCGTTGCGGATGGAGGTGCCTGGTCCGCACTCACCCCCCTCCTCTCTCTCACTGCAGCGAGAAGACGGAAGCCACCAACGGCGGGACCCCCCCATCAGCGTGTAAGTGACTGGAGAGCCAGCCCCCCACCCCACCGCACCCCCTCCCTCTGCTCACAGCTGCTGGGGGCCCCGGGTGGGCTCTGCAGCCCCCACCACGTGCTGGTGATGGATGGGACCCCTCATCCTGCTACGGGGCAGCTCCGAGGTGGTCCCTCCCTGCAGCCAGCGTGGGGGTGGTGGGCAGAGCACCCAGAACTGCTGGGCTGAAGCACGGGGTGGGGAAAGGGAGGAGCAGGGGCTGCAGCCTGTCCAGGTTGGGGTGTCCTCCCTCAGCAGCCCCCGCTTGCCCTCCCCGCAGCGACCAGCCGCAGTGGCATGGGGACACCGGTGCCTGCGCCCCCGCCGCCCTCGGCCACCAGCACGCCGGCGGGGCAGCCCACCGCCATCACCCGCTTGCACATGCAGCTGCACCTCCACGACCTGCAGCAGAACGCCAGCGACCTCCGCAACCAGCTGCAGCAGCTCAGGAAGCTGCAGGTGGGCACCGCGCCGTGGGGACCCCGGCCCTGCCCAGCCCCGGAGCAGGACAATTCCCCTTTCCCGATGACTTGCCCACACGGCTCCCCGTCCGGGGGGACCTTGCCCAGCCTGAATCCCCCCTCCTCGTCCCTGCAGCTGCAGAACCAGGAGACGGTGAAGACGATGCTGCGGCGGACGGAGACGGAGATCAGCGTGCGGGTGACGGACACCATGCGCAAGCACGAGGACCCCCTGCAGCGCCAGCGCAGTTTGGTGGAGGAGGAGCGGCTGCGGTACCTCAACGAGGAGGAGCTGATCACCCAGCAGCTCAAGTGAGCCGGGGCTGGCGCGCGGGGAGCGGTCCTTGTGTGCTGACCTCCACGGGCCAGATCCTCCGCGGGTGTAAATCAGCAGCTCTGCACGGTGCCAGGCACACCTAGCATGGGGAGGGGTCTCCAGTCCAGTCCAGTCCAGTTGTCCTCTCCCCTCTGCTGCCTGGGGACCTGCCAGGCCACCCCTGGGGCTCTCCAGCGTCCCGGAGCAGCAGTGACACCCCTGCCCCTGTGCTCACAGTGACCTGGAGAAGTCGGTGGAGAAGATCCAGAAGGATTTGGCCCACAACCACCGGCTCATCCCGGTGCAGGAGCTGGAGGAGAAGGCGGTGGTGCTGAAGCAGCTGGGGGAGACGCTGACAGACCTCAAGGGTGAGGAGGTGGCCGTGTCAGTGACGATCTGGCAGCAGTCGCTGCGGCTGTGAGAAGAGGGGAGGGCTGGGGGGCGCAGGCCAGAGGCAGGAGCAGCTCCACTTTCCTGCAGCCTCTCCATGCAGCCGGGATGGCCGGCAGAGCACGGGGCAGGGAGCCAGGAGCAGCCCGCTCCGCGTCAGCCCCCGCCCTGAGTCCCCGGGGTCCGGGGCAGTTTGGTGCCCGTGGATGTGGAGGGGGCATCTTCAGGGGCTAAGACTGGTGCCTGCGGGTGGACAGAGGAGGGATGATGGGCACAGGGAGCAGGAGAGACGCCAGCCCAGACTCCCCAGGATTCATCCCGCTCCATCTGGCGAGGTGCTCTTGCCGTGGATGTGATGGCCGTGGTGGTTTTGGTGGGCGTGGGGTCCCCTGGCACTGCCGACCAGGCACTTGGAGGGGTTCCCTGGCGCGACGGGGCCCGGCTGACCCCCGTTCTCCCACTCCAGCCCAGTTCCCCAGCCTGCAGAGCAAGATGCGGGTGGTGCTGCGGGTGGAGGTGGAAGCCGTCAAGTTCCTCAAGGAGGAGCCGAATCGCCTGGATGGCCTGCTCAAGCGCTGCAAGACGGTGACCGACACCCTTGCCCAGATCCGCAGGTCAGCCCCAATCCCAACCCCGGCCCCGCAGCCCCCCAGCACACCCCCTGACTGTCCCTCAGATAATCACACCTTCTGCCCCTCACGAGCCCCTTGGAAGACACCGCCAGTCCCTTCGGTTGTCCCTGTGCCCCCCGTCTGTGTGTCAGTGTCCTCTCTGCATCACGGATGCAAATCCCAAGGGCTCATTCTTCTGCTAAGGACCTAAAAAGCCCTCAGTCCTCTCCAGGGTGTATGTGGGAACTCCTCTTTCTAAACTGACCTTTCTCTGTCGCCTTGGAAAAACCACGGTCTTGCATCCAGCCAGAAAGACCCCCTTGGCGTGATCAGAAATCTCTTTCCCAGGGAGCAGAAAAACGTTCTGCTGGAGACAAATCATCTTCCAAATCTAACGATAGTGGCAGGCTGGGCCGTGCGCCGTGGCCGAGCCACCTGCCTCTTCCGATTACGAGACCTTTCGGGACGGCTTACAGCTCGGCCACACTGCGCGAGCGCTCCGCACCGCGCTCGCCTCGGGCTCATTGCTCGCCTCATTTTCTGCGGAAACAAGCTTCTGTGATCATGCAGTGTCTGAATCTGCCTACCTGTCATTCCCGGCCCTAATAACTCCTGAATCCAAGGGCAGTTTCAGCCAGATCTGACAGGGGCAGGAGTCAGAGATCCAGTTTCCTCCAGGGTTCATGGAAACGGACAGCCAGGTAGAGGGGCTCCTTTGCGTGCTCCCCCAAAGAGGCTGCAGCATCAGCTCCAGCCCTTTCCTAGACATCAGAGAACCCAAACCTTCACCCACGTAATGCAAAGTTGCCGGAGAGCAAGTTTTTTGGGGGGTGGCTTGGAGAGGGTGCAGTAACTCCCCGTGCTGCGCAGCCGCCCAGCGCCTTTGCTCTGTCCCTGGCAGGCAAGTGGACGAGGGCGTGTGGACCTCCCCCAGCAACCTCAGCCAGTCCCCCAAGAAAGTGGCCCCCGAGACAGACTTCAGCAAGGGGCTGGATTTGGAGATGCCCACCAGCCCCCCAGTGAGCCTCCACCACCTGACGGCTGGCACTGAGACCCTGGGTATGCCCAGCTTCGGGCACAGCCCCCCCCAAACCCAGACCCATCCCTCCAAGAGCAATAACCCTTCCCGAGCTCCGGAGATGGTCCCCGCCAAGACCCAGACGGCCCCCGAGACCCCCAGCAAGAAGAGCGCAGACAAAGCCGTATCCGTGGAGGTGAGCACCTGGGATGGGCTCCTCAGCTGGAGGGTTCTTCTGGAGGGTCTGTTCCTCTGCCAGACAAAACTGGGGACAGAAACTGGGACCATCCTCCTCCTTGCTGGGTTTGTAGCCCATGGGACGTCTGGAGGGTTGGAAGGGGATGCTGGCAGCCTTGGGAGCACCCCCAGTTGCACGTTTGGGGGGTGTGCAGCTTGGAGATGGGGGCAGCACTGGTCCCCCCGCTCCTCCTGGGCGGGTTGAGGGAGTAGCAGCCGGGTCGCGTCCTGCCTGCAAGGGCAGGAGAAGCCGTCATGCAGATGGGGGCTGCAGCGGGCTCTGCTTGCCGTCCGCAGGCTGCCGAGAGGGACTGGGAGGAGAAGCGGGCGGCGCTGACCCAGTACAGCGCCAAGGACATCAACCGTCTCCTGGAGGAGACGCAAGCCGAGCTGATGAAGGCCATCCCCGACCTGGAGTTCGCTGCCAAGCACAAGCAAGGCACCAGCAGCAGCAGCGCCGCCTCCACGCCCGAGCACAAACCCTCCAAGCCACAGCACGCACCGAAATCGGGGGGCAAAGGAGACCCCAATGGGCGCCGAGGCTCAGGTATGGCGTGGGAAGGGCAGGGGTCCTCCTCCAGATCCAGGGGCTGGGGGTGCCTGGTGCTGCGTGTGCCCTGGCCGTGCCGTCTGACGCCGGTGGGTCTCCCTGGGCTGGGCGACGCTGCCCCAACGGGAGGTTTGTGCGCGGGGAGGCAGTGGGAGAGCCTTGGCTGTCGCGTTGGGGGGGCAGGGAGAGGGCCCGTGCCCTCACACCGTCGTTTGTGCCCAGATGAACTGACGGTGCCGCGGTACCGGACCGAGAAACCCTCCAAATCGCCGCCACCTCCCCCTCCGCGCCGCAGCTTCCCCTCGTCCCACGGGCTGACCACCACCCGCAGCGGCGAAGTCATCGTCACCAGCAAGAAGGAGCCCGGTTTTATGAAGGTAGGGAACAGGGCCGTGGGACGGCTGCCGGGCTGGACTGAGCGGGTCACCGTCGGCAAGAGCAGCGCCGGCTCCCGGTGCCCCCCGCCCCTCACCGCCCCGCTCCCACCTTGCAGAAGGCCGAGTCGGAGGAGCTGGAGACCCAGAAGCCGCAGGTGAAGCTGAGACGGACGGTGTCGGAGGTGGTCAGGCCAGCGTCCACCCCTCCCATCATCGCCTCTGCCATCAAAGACGACGACGACGAGGACCGCATCATCGCGGAGCTGGAGGTGAGCGCGGGAGGGGCTGCGGGATGCCCCAGCTTACCCGCACCGGAGGCGATGCCCGCCCTGCCCCGTCTGCTCACGTGTGGCTGCGCCAGCTCCAGGCACCTGCGAGGAACACCTTGGGATCAGGCCAGGGAATGACATCCCAAGCACTGGGACAGCAGTGGGCCTCCCCCTCCTCGCTCGCAGGAGCGCGGTGCCGCGGGAAGGGCAGCACGGAGTGGTCGCACCCTGCCAGACCCCTCCCGGGCCCCGTGCTGCGTGGCTGGTTCACCATCTCTCCTCAGCACTTCCACACTGGCTTGGGCTTTTGGCCAGACTCGTTTGGTTTTGATGCTGTGCAGCTTCAGCCGGAGCTTTGCGGGGTTTTGTGCAGAGAGCTCGCCCGAGGCACTGTGCTGAGGCTCTGACTCCCCTGGGCTGGCTGTGCCCCGTGTCCTGCCCCGTTTGCTGCGGTCAAGGTGCCCGTGTGGGTCGTGGATGGTTTTCCCACTGGTTTTCCCCCAGGAGGCAAGGGGACCGGTGATGCTGCCAGGAGCAGAGGGACGGGGCTGCCTCCGTGGCTGACGAGCACGGCTGATGGTTTGCTCGCTGCCGAGCCCCAGCGCTGGTGTGACCAGGGCACACGTCCCCACGGGCACAGGCTGTTGTCGTTATCCCCAAGCCTCCCTCCTCCAACCCCCCCGTGTTTAACTCCCCAGGTGTTTCAGAGAAGCTCTGCCTTCCCTTTCCTTCCCAAGCTGCGTTACGATCCGCTCGCGGCTGCCGTCTCCCCTGGGCACGCAGACATGTGGCCCAACGGAGCCTCCGTTGCAGCCGAAGGATGGAAGGTAACGGCTCGCTCCCAGCGGCGATCCCTGCTCCTGACGGGCTGCACTGTAACTGCCTCCTCTCTTGCCTCTTTTCAACTCACTTCTCCCTCCTTCTCTGATTTAACAAACTAATGGCTTCTCTCCACTCCCCGCTCACCGCCGCTGCGCGTTCGGCACTGACACGGCACGGGACCGAGCACTAACCCACGCACAGCCGCGCGGGGCTGCTGCAGCTCCCGTCAGGTCCCACGCGTCCTGCAGATGGGAGGAAGGAAGGGGCCACCCAGCACCCCATTGCCAGGGCACGGGGAGGGCGCACCGCTCTCACACCGCACCGGGTGCCTGGGTGGCTTGTCGGCGCCCGGGGAGCGTGTCACTGGGACGAGGGCCGCGGCAGGCGGTGCATGTGTGCCCTGCGCGGGGACACCCCGCTCCATGTGCATGATGTGGGCAGAATGGGAAGGGCTGGGCTGGAGGCCACTGGGACCTGCTTGGGCATGGCCCCATCACCCTCCCGGCTGCTGGGGAGGCACAGCCCAGCTCCCCTCCGGCCCTCCTGACCCCCATCCTGCCCTGGGCTCCGGCGGGGAGAGAGCAGGAGGAGAGGACGGTGCCTGGAGAGTGGATGGGACGGAGCAGGGGACGCTTGGAGGGGATGGAGAGCAAGGGGACAGAGAGCAGGACACAGGGTGAGCCCCTGGCCAGAAAGCATCAGTGCAGGGAGCTCTGCCCCACCCAGGGCAGCTCAGCTGCTGGCGGGGGTCTGGGTGCGGTGCAGGGGTCCCACTGGGTCCCTCCCTTCTCCTGAGAGACTCAGCACCAGGGCTGGATCAACCACGGCCGCCCCAGTGCAGCATCTCCTGTCCCTGCGGGCAAGGGCCCCTCTCCCCAGAGCTGGGACCTGCAGCTCCGTAGCCGTCCCAGCACTCGCGGCTCCTTCCCTCCCTGCCCCGGGTGCTACTGAGACCCCCAGGGCCGGGGCGTGGGTGAGACACGCTGTGCCAGGGCACGTGGCCCTGCTCCCTCTCCTGTGCTGCCCGGCAGCGTGGCGTAACCGCCGCGTTGCCCTGCTCTGCGTGAGGCCACAGCGCCGGCGGCACCCGGAGCCCCCGCGGAGGCAGCAGCCCCCCGGCCAGGGCAGGGCTCGGGCGCGGGGCAGGGGCCCCATGGCTGCGGGGAGGCACCTCTTCTGCCAGAGCATCTCTCCGGCTCGCCTTCCCTCGCCTCCGCGGAGCGCACGGCCGCTCGGCTCCCGGGCACTGCGCTGCGAGTCCCCTGGGGCAGGAGCAGGGAGCTGAGGGAGGAGGGACAGGGGTTTCTAGGTGACTTCTTGCCGCTCAGGGTTCAAGGGTTGGTGCCCCTCAGCAGCTCGTTTGCGACGGTTTGTCCACTGCCTTCAGCTCTGCTGGGAGCAGCCGTGCATGCAGCACCGAGCAGCCCATGAGGGCTGGACTCTGCTCTTGCACCAGTGCCGTGCCAGTTTATACCAGCATGGGAGAAATCCAGGCTAACCTGTGGCAGTCGGGTTTCCAAAGGTGTTCGAGAGGCGCTGACTCATTTTTGCTAAACGCCAGGCGAGCTATCCCCACGGCGTCCCAGACCCGGACTGCCTGAAGCACAGTAGAAAACCAGTCCCTGTCTGTGCCACTGGGCACCGATGGGACGTCAGCGCTGGGCAGGAGGGAGTCCAGCGTCTCCCTCCCCGGCCGAACACCTCCCGCAGCGCTGCGATGCCCGGAGGCGCCAGCCATGGGGGACCCCAGTGTGCGGACACGTACTGCTCCCCGCTTCCTCCTGCCGCTCTCCCCGGCTCTTAATCTGTCTGAATTCTCTACCTAGGAGCCGTTGGCCCTGGCAGCCCCGGGGAGCAGGGCTTTCTCCCTCCCGCAGATTGTGCTCACCGAGTGGGTGTCTGAGCCGCCTTCCCCCGAAGCCGAGCCGGAGGTGCGGGTGGGAACGGGCTGCTCGGAGCACGGGGACCTGGCCGGCAGCGGAGGAGCAGGAGGGACACTTGAACCCGAGGGCAGGAGGAAATGCTGTGCATCTCCTGGCATCTCCCAAAGGTCTCCATCCACACCTGGGCACCCCCCAGCCCCGCAGCCCCCGAGCAGCCCGTCGCGGGGCCGTGCCCGTGCGGCAGCAGAGACATGGAGGTTCCCTCTGGCAGCCAGCGAGCTCCCGTCTCTCTCAAGGCACAAAACGAGCCGTCCCGTGGGGGAGGAAGGAGGGGACGCTGCCATGAGTGCTGCCGGCAGCCAAGGCAGCAGCAAGACTTCCCACCCAGGTCCCATGGCTGCACAGCCTCCGCGTCCCCGCGGGGAAGCCGTGGGTGCTGGAGCCAGCGAGGCCGCGTTCCCCTCCACCAGCGCAGGGAGCAGAGGGCCTGGCGCCGTCCCCCGACTTCCCGGCGACGGGGATCCCCGAGGAGGAGCCTTGTGGAAAGCATGGCTCCCTCCTGAAGGCTCTGCTGGAGCTGGCACACCAGAGCAGGCAGAGGACAGCTCACCAGCCCCAGCCCACCCAGTGCCAAATCCCAGAGCTTTTCCAGGCAGGGATGCGGCCCCATGGGGAAGCGGACAGTCCCGGGCTGAGCATCCCCAGGAGCGGGTCGCTGCCTTCTCATGGCCGAGCCGTTGCGCAGCGTCTCCGGGCCAGGGCAGCCTGGCTCCCGTGGCTGGGGGAGAAGGCAGTGCAGAGGAGACCGGGGCGGGGGGATTGGTGACGGAGGGCTTCCGCAAAGGGCAGTTGTCCCCTCACCGCTCCATGACTCCGCGCAGCAAGGAGATTTGTGAAGGCACGTACCAGAGACTGGATAGCCTGGAAGAAACTATCCGTGAGCTGGAAATGACCATCAGCGAGATCAGCAGCCACCCCTCGGCTGAGTCTGTGTTCCCCAAAGCCCTGCTAGGACAAGCGGGATGCAAAGATGCTGGCGAGGAGCGCGGGGAAGGCCTGGGGGATCTCAAACGCAGCGGCTGTGACGGTGGGACTGCCCTGAAACTCGGTCAGGCCAAGGATGATGCTCCCGAGGGTCCGTCTCCGAGCAAGACCAAGCCGCCTCTGCTACCCAAGCCGCAGCTGCCCCTGGACACGCCGCAGGTTTATTTTCTGTTATCTCTTGCTGTGCTCTGCCCCCGGACTCGCTCTGATGTCTCTCTTCCTCCACCTCTACCTGCTCCCTCTCTGTGACCTCCGGGCAGAGCCAAGGTGGAAAACACGTCTCCTTCTCTCCCTGTCTGGGCTGGGGAGCGCGGGCGAGCAGCAGGCAGAGGCGGCAGCGTGAAGGCGGGCGATGCCGGGCAGTGCCACCGCCTGCTCCTCACTGGCCCCGGCGCTACCGGGTGCCCGTCCCTCGCTGTGCACAGCACCGAGTTAGTCCCGGCTCAGCCGGTACCTTCTACCTGGGCAGGTTTTGGGGCTGAGCATGCTTGGTGGGTCGCAGGTCCGGTGATGAGCACCCTGCGGGGCCGGTGAGGGCTGGGTGCACTGGGCAAGTGAGCAGCGCTGCTCATTTTGCCATTTTGCATGAGCGCATTTCTAACGAACTGCAGTTTGAGCGCGGCTGCGAAGCAGCAGCTGTTTCTCCTAATTAAATCACAGCGCGGGCTCCCCGAAGCCATCCAAATTGGTTTCTGCTGGAATCCGCAGCAGCTGAATAGCTGGGAAAAGAGGGGGTGAAACGCCCTCAGTCACTCCGATGGCAGCCTGCTCCTTCGTTAACAGTCAGCGCTGGGGAATAAATCTCCTTTTTCATTTGCGGCAATTATCCCAGCCCGGTTCGCAGCGGTGCCGCGGCCCCGTTGCGGTGCTCTGGCTGGGCGAATGGGCTGTCAAGGGGGTGTAGCTGCCGTTTCTCCTGCTGTCAGCTCCCGCTGCACCGCTGGAGCCTGGCACACTGGAAGCGGAGCTGCGGGATGGATTTAGGGCTGTGGCTGGCACGTGCGCGGGTACGCACAGCGCAAAGCTCAGCTCGGGGTTTGGCAGGAGGGGCTGCGCAGCCGGAGCCGGCTGAGTTGGCCCCGGCAGCAGCGGGAGAGGGCAGGTCTTGGGTCAGCTTCCCAGGATGCTGCGAGCTGGCGGTGAAGGCTGAGGTCCAGTGCATGCTCGTGCCAGGGATGCTGGAGCACTGGGGCACAGATGGGAGCTGATGTCCTTGTGCTGTGGGGTACAGGAGTCCCTGTGTCCCGTCCGTGGGGCCACGAGGGTCGCAGGCAGGACAGGCAGTGCGGAGAGCCGTGCCTGCGCTGATTTACCGACCCGGCCCTGCTGCTGGCCCTGTCCCATCAGAGGTGCGATCTGGGCAGCTGTTGCCCATCTCTGGGGCAGCGTTGGCGCTGCCGGCTTTGCTGCCTGCGGCAGCCGGTCCAGGCCTGGCACGGGGCAGGCGGGAGGCAGCAGCGGTGGCAGGGAGAGGATCGGGCACGCGTGGCGAGCCTGCGGCGTGTGGCACTGCCCAGGCTTTAGGGATGCGCAGCGCCAGGTACCGCTTCCTCTCTGGCAAGTCTCTGTATCTCCACCTGTGCACAGCCAGTTAATAAAATCCTCTGTATTCCCACTGCCGCCGTTTCCACCTGCAATCTGCTTCTCCCCACCGTCGCCTCTTTTCCTTTCTCGTGGCGGCGCAGCCCTGCGCGGCGGGGATGCTCTCCTCCTGCCCCGGTGTCCCGGTGTTTGCCGTGTCCGCCCTGACTCCCCATTTGCTTGCAGCGGTGGCTGCCGGTGAGTCCTGGCTGGTGGCTGAGCTCACCAAAGCACCGCTGGTGAGGGGTCCCTTGGCACGGGGTCCCTGTCCTCGCCTGGGATGGCACAGTGGTGCAGCGGGGGCTCGGCACAGCTCTGGGCACCCAACACCCAGCACTGGCAGTGCCACACATTGCCGGTGTGGGATTCCACTTGCCGGTTCTAACCTCCTTCCCCAATTCCCTGTCCCGACAGAGCGGTGGCGTTTCCATCCCGCCCATGAAGGTGGTGAACCCGGCGTCCCGGCTGAAGCAGAGCCAGCAGGGCAGCCCCGATAAAAGCAAGCACATGAAGCAGCGGATGGAGTACGTGCGCATCCAGGGCCAGCAGCAGGTAGACTATCCCTAGCACCAGCCCAGCCGGCTCCGGGCAGCGGGGTGAGCCCACGGCCCCGCCGTCCCCCTCGCTGCCACGTACGGGGTGAGGGTGCAGGTGGTGAGCGGGAGAGACCCCACGGGTGCCACTTTCAAGAACGGGGTTCTCTTGGTGCCTCCCTTTGCCTTGGCTGAGCCCGTTGGGATGTGGGGACCTGGCCTTTGGGTGCAGGAGGGGCTCTCGCCCCCGGCCGTGCCTGGCGTGGTGGTTTCCATAGCTGGCTGTTGGGGACGGGGACGTGACTTTGTGCTGAGGATGCCAAACTCATTGTAAGTGTGATGGGAGGCTGAAGCCAGAATCATTTGTCCTCGAGCCCGGTGTGCCGCTGGCTGCCCTGACGGGTGGGGCTGAGCCCCAGCGTGGGTCCTTCACCCTGAGGGACCCCAGGACTCCTTGCAGAACATTTTGGCCATGGCGATGGGCGCTGCAGAGCCCTGTGCTCGGCACAGGGGCTCCAAGGGGCTGGGGTGCCCATCCCGTCCCAGGAGGTTCCGGAGAGCCAGGACCCTCCATGCGCCGCAGCGCCGTGTCCGGAGAAGCAGCTCATTCTGGGAGGGGGGTGTCGCAGGCAGGGTGGTGGTCCCAGGGCACCCAGCAGCCCGGGGTTGGGGGGGGCCACAGCAGCTGGAAGAGGAGCGCTTTGGGATGGGATGGTGTGTGTCCCCCTCCAGCCCAGCACCCACCCCTCTCCCATCCCTGGGCACCGCTCTGGCTGCGGGCAGCGGGGCTCGCTCCCCTGTTCTTGCTGGCAGTGGCTCTCCAACCCGCGCAGGCCACGGGCAAGGTAACCACAGCCAGCTCGTGCCCCTCACCCCCCTTCGCCTCCCCTCCCCACTCCCACCCCTGCCCTGCCGCGGGCAGCGGCACCAGGAGCGGGTTCAGCCCGTCCCCTCCTTCCCGCTGTGTCCCTGTCCCTTCCCTGGGCCTGGCCTTGCCAAACCGCCCAACAAACCCAGTGCTCCTTCTGTTGGATCCGGAAACCCTGTCGGATAAGCCAAAGGTTTTTCCCAGCTACCTGCAGCTGGGTTTGGGGGGGATTTTGTGCAATTTGGGCGAATGCTGCATGAGCAAAATGGGCACCTTGCTCCCCCCTGGCTCTGGCAAGAGGGCTCAGCCCCCTGTCCCTTCCCCAGCTGCTCCGGCACCAGGTCGGAGCCATGCTGATGCTGGTGTGACCACAACCACAACGGTCCCAGGGCGGTGGCGAGATGTCCGCCGGCCAAAGGAGCTGTGCTGGGAGCCCCGAGGGGCTGGGAAGTGTCTCCTGGCCCCAGGCCACCAAGTCCCCTTCCCTGGAGGCCACACAGTGGCAGATTCCCGGCTGTCCAGTGTCACCATGCTCCTCCTCACCCCCACCTCGGGGCACCCCGTGGCAATATTGGTCACCCTGCCCCTGGCACCCACCAGTGACCTCAGTGGGGTGGCTGGAGGAGTTTTCCCTGGCACTTTTGTCCTCACTGCCCTCCCTGTACAGGATTTGTCTGGCCAACCCCCACCCAGCAGCCCATCCCACTGCCATGGGGGTGATCATGGGGCTGGAGAAGCCCTCTTCCCATTCTGGGAGGGTTTGGAGCATCCTTCCGTCCCGGCGCCCCGGCTCCCTTTGGACCAGCTTGTGCACGAGTTGGGTTGGGTCATGTCACTGCTGGTGGCCATCGCGCCAGCGCGGCGGGCGCAGGGTGGGCGCCGTCACCTCTCGGAGGAGCCGGGGCTGTGCCCTGCTCGGCTGAGCGGCAGCTCCGCCACGCCCTGGCCCTGCGCGCCCGCTCTAACGCTGCCCTTCTTGTCCCCCTCCCGCCTGTCTCCCCCTCCCCTCCGCCCGCCTGCGTGTGCCTGGCTGAATGTCCGTCTGTCTCTCTCTGTCTCTCCTCCTCCTCTCGGGACGTTCCCTCCCCATCCAGTAACGCGTGGGACCAGCTCATCTCGTGCTCTCTGTGTGGTGGACCTTTTCCAGCTGCTTGACCTCAGGCCTAACTCAATGCTGCTTCTGAACAAACTCCTGTTTGGTTCTTGGTTGTGGTTTTGGTTTTTTTTCCTTTGTTTTGTTTGTTTCTTTTTTCCTTTCTTTTGCCTTTTTCTTTTTTAAGAAACTGTTTGACTTTCCTCCCCTTTCTCCTCCTCCTCCTCCTCCTTGAATCTTGCTTTTCTTTCTAGGCCGCTAGACCATCTAAAGAGGCTAGTGAGACTTCCCCCACGGTCTCAGAAAAACCCGCATCTGGCAGAACATCCATCCCCGTATTGACTTCCTTTGGGGCAAGGAACTCCTCCATCTCATTCTGAGCATCCTTGCCAGCTCCACCCAACCGCTCTCCTGCTCCTGGGGCCGGGCTTCTCTCTTCCTTGGGCTCCTCCCTGGGACTTGTCTTCTTGAGGCACCTGGAGGGATCGCCACCCGTCCCTCTCTTTCTGTTTGGTTTTTTGTTTTGTTTTTTTTTCCAATGTCTTGCTCCACTGTGGCCGACCTCGTGTCTCGCCTCTGCTCCGCCACGGCCCGACTTGTGTCTCGCCTCTGCTCCGCCACGGCCCGACTTCTGTCTCCCATCTCGCTCCGCAATGGCCAACCAGCCACTTTCTGTTTCTCTCTCTCTCTCTCCTCCCTTTTCCTTTCCTTTTCCTTTTCGTTTCGGTTCGTTTGGGTTGCTGTTGGTTTGGTTTTTCTCCCTCCCTCCCTCTCCCACCCTGCCGTTTTCTGTTTATTTAAGAGCTCTCAGAGCTTCACTCCACCAGTTTCACCAGCTTCAAGCAAGGAGGACGCCGGGCAGCCTCCCACCCCGCCGCGTGCACGGGCAGCACCCATCCCACCGCGGAAAGGTGGGAGACAGCGGCTGCCGAAGACGCCCCCCACAGCCCCTGACCCGACCGCTCGTCCCTCGCCGCCACCGAGCATCCCGGCAGCTGCCACGCCCGCCCGCCCGGAGGAGAGGATGCCGGGCGCTCCGGCCAGGTCTTGGCGGTGGGCGGCGGGTGGCACGGCAGCCGCGCTGCGTCCGTCGCTGGCTGGGGGGTCGCTGCCATCCCGAGGGGGTGTCGCTGCCGTCGGCTGTCCGCCGGCCGCCAGCCCCTGCTCTCCCTGCGGCCGGGGCCCGGTGCGAGGGCTGGGGAGGAGGGAGCCGGGAGAGGTGCGGCGAGACACCCGGGCATGCCGGAGAGGCCGAAGGCTGAGGATGTGAAAGGGGGAGGGGGTGGAAATGGGCAACGGCGGGCTGCCCGTCGCCCTGGGGTGGGAACGTAGCACTTTAGGTGGGCGCGGTGGGCAGGACAGGGGGATGCTGTGATCCTGGGGGGCTCTGACCGCACGGGGGCACCCAGCTGGACCCCATCTCCTTCCCCAAACACCCTTGGGGATGAGCAGGCGCCACGGGTCCTGGGAGCCCCCTGCTCCGGCAGAGGTGCCAGATGGGACCCTACGCCCCCAGATGGCCCCTCCCCGGGAGAGCAGCCCCCTGCCCAGCCTGGGGGGCCGGGGGTCCCCCGGGTGCGTGGCTGGGCGATGCCTGCCCGTGTCCATCACCTGTCAGCACAGCCGAGCCGCGTGTGCATCGCGTGTGTGCGTGTGTGTGTGCATGCATGTGCGCTGCGTGTGCGCTGCGTGCGCCTGTGCCCCGCGCTGCCCCCGCCGCAGTGAACATGCGACCCAATCACTCCTTTCGTTGGCTAGTTCGTCCTTGGGTTGGTTTCCTTTAAATTATTTTTCTTCTTTTCCCCCCTCTTTTTTTGTATATCAATCATTTTTGTACAGAAGAACGAGCCTTTTTTGAATAACAAAGAGAAAAGAAAAAAAAAAACAAAAAAAAATCATGATGCAATTTCTTTGGATTGCAAAAAGCAACTCTTTACATTTAAGTGAAGTGTCTTAACATTTTATATTGTTTTAAAAAATATATTTACATATTATATATATATAATATACGTAATATAAATATATATATATAAATATTTAAGAAGAGAAGAAAAGAAAGAAATCTCATGTCTGGTGTGTTGGGGTGGATGTTCTGCCCTGGTGAGGCCACAGCTCCCTGTGATGTGAGAGGGTGGGTTCCCAGCGGCTTCTCAGCCCCGTCCCGCACCGTCCCGCACCGTCCCTGGCCCTCGCCGGAGCAGGGGCGAAGGGGCCGGGTGCCCCCGGGGACGTTGACTCCCGTGGGCGACGGCCCCGGGGTGCTGCAGCCCCCCTCCCTCCCCCAGCAATAGCAGTCACTGGATGCGTTTTATTTAATTTTTAATTATTTTTCTTGGTACCAAAGTGAAACACTGTAGCAAAGCCGCAGCTTCTTATGGCCGGGACGGGGAGGGTGCCCCCCGT
>WHYT01012759.1:0-18675 GCA_009806455.1 Tetrax tetrax | reverse complement strand
ACCAAAAAAAAAAATTTTTTTAAAAAAAAAAAAAAAAAAAAAAAAGAGAAAAAACAGTGCACCCTTCACTTCCATTTCCTGTCTAACATAAGTAAACAGAAACCAGGAATTTTGCTATCAAGCCTTTGAGTGGTTTCCACAGAGAACATTGTGCATATGTAAAATAAAATCGATAAAGAACAAAAAAAAAAATCTTATTTAAAAAAAAAAATTCACTGCATAATTTGACTTCTAAAACTGAGTGACTCTGCTTCCTGGGAAGACTGTTGTAATTAGATGCTTGGCTGTGAACAAATTTATTTTGTTTGGGATCTAGCTTAGAAATAAAATCAAACAAAAATAAACAGCAATATTTTTTTTCCATGAAATCAACTAATGTTGGGTTGCTGAGTATTCTACTAGAATACTTTTTAAAATAATAATAGTGATCTGGAAAAGAAACATGAGTGGCAGAGTATCATGATTCAGTTGCATTCTTCTTTGATTAAGTCAGTAGAAAAAGGCTGAGAAATTAAAGCAAATCTTAACATTATTAAATAAATAGGCACATTAAAATGAATAATTGCTACCACTTGAGTGCACTACTGACTATAAATTTCAGTAAAAACACTGATAATTGCTTTATGAATCTATATGATCGTCTCTGCCTAGTGAACAGGGACAAATCAACCCAGAAGATGGGGCAGACGAAGAGCTTAAGATGCTACACAGTGTTTTAATTTTGTGATATATGAATGGCTGCTTTTGTGTAATACAAAACCAAGAGATAGTTGCAGATAAAATTAAGATTAGGAATATGAACATGATGATAGGAAGTATTTTTAACAAGAATCAGAATTGCAATATTGTAACAAAATTCAGAAGCTACGACACTTTGTGGAATTTGGGAGGATCCATATTTCTACAGGTATGTTGGGGACCTTTTTTCTCTCCAGAAGAGTAAGAATTCATGCTAAAAAAAGGTTAGGGGGAAGTTCTTTAATGATTAGGTTTTGCTTGACTAATTTGCAGCATGTTTGCACTTTCTCAGATGTTGAACCGGGCTGGGCCTCTAGTGTGTTCAGACATGTCACTTGTAGTGCTCTGGTACTAGTGTGCTAATATACAACTAAAATGTGATTATATACAGTCTGAAGTCCGCTCTGTTGTTTGTAAGCTATTTTATCATCCTAGTCTGCTTACCAAACCCCTAGTTTTTAGTTAAGGTATGCTACAAGCTAGGTCTCTGATCATTTCTTTGAGCACAATCTCATAGAACACACAGTGCTGCACTGATGTGTGCTAAAATATGTTACTAGTTTTTTAACTCATACTTAATATTAGTATTACTTTTTTCTTCTGAATGCATTATCTCCTAATAACTCCTTCAGGGATTATTTTATTGAATACCCAGGTATACCAGGAAATAGTGACGTTCTTTAATTTCCCAGGAGACTTGGCATTCTGTGCCAGCATCTTAAATTTAGACTCAGAAGTAATCTATTACACATTAGCAAAGAAAGAAAAAACTAAAAATGCTGTCTGGTGTAGTAATTAAAGCGCCGTTTTTAAACAGGAATTGTTGCACTAATTCAGAAGCAAAACTTTTCATTGTAATTTAGTCTTCGCTCTTCAGCTGAGTTAGCAGTTTAAGATGGCCCTGTGGGTCTATTAATTTAAAAATGCTGTTCAGTGCACTTTAAAATTCCGGACAACATATTGTATATTGAGAGAATTTCCTCGGGAGCAATGGCACACACATTAGTTTAGTTTATAAAATGCAAATATTTATGCCTAGCAAAAATATGTGAATAAAGCTGTCAGTGCAGTGATTTGGAGGCTAGCAAAAAATGTTCCATGCTCTATAAAAAAAATGTACTGTAGAATAATACCTTTTACTTAATATTTTGTATTTACTTTAATTAACATTTTGATAGATGGGTATTAGAATTTAAATTGAGCTAATGGATGTCCTGAAAGATTTCTTTAGTATTATCATTTAGCTAGCTTCCCAAGCTCTTTATTGCACTCTCATTGCATCTGTAAATAATGATTCCTGAATTGTTTTGTAATATAACATTGTGCATTATTTGTCTGCCACCTGTCTAAAAGTTCACTAGAAAGGTACCCAGCAAAACTGACTTACACGTGTCTGTCTGGGGAAGCATACGGTCATTCTGAATGACGGCTTGTCGTCCAGTGTGCTGCTCGTAGATCGTCCAGCGTTATGGATCTATTGGCTTATTAGCTTTAAATTGTAACAAAGCAAAATTTATACCAGGTAGCATTGTGTCTAAAATCACAGTACTGAACTAATTGTACTAATTTTATAGTACTTTATAAACTAGCTTAATTTGCTGATTGAGTTCCGTCATGGCTTAAAGGTCATTAGCATTATAAAGAGGAGCAAGTGACAACCCCGTGGCAGTCTGAATTCAGGGAGCCCCAACATCCAATGTACTGCCATGAAAACTCAGAGCTGCCTCTTGTATTTCAGGTCTTGGTGTCTCATGACGAATGCCCTAACTCATCATGATTAATGACTGGCTAATCTTGCTTATTTGGGGCATCAGTCTAGGATTATAGCAACAAAAATATGGAGAAAATAATGTTTGTGAAATACAGATGACAATCTTTTGCAAAAGTAACATGAAGGATAAAGTTTATAGTGGTTAACTGTGAAATAGTGTTTCAACAGAAGACCGAAGTCCCCTTTATTGTCTTTTGAGGATATTTTAGAGCAGCGTTAGTAGCTGCTTGAGAATGCAACTACAAAGGCTAGGTGAGTGACTGTGTCAGAGAATGCAAGAAAATAAAAGAGGGCCTGCCAAATGAAAATTTCAGAGCTGACGTTTGAGATTGTTTAGGGAGTACTGTGAGACAAGAGAGGCAGAAAGATGGGTGTACGTGCAGCTGAAAGAGGCAGCTGCTAATAAGGATAGGATAGAAAGGTCAGGCTTGGAAACAAATTACCAGAGGTGAGGAGGAAAATTATTAAGACTGAAGAATGAGAGAGAAAGGAAGAAAGTAAAAGAATGAAAAGTGGCCTTAATATGAATTAGTGGTAAAGGATCTGACTATTCAAGTTTGAAAAAAAAGAGTAAAAAATGCTGTGAAGAAAACAAGTGGATTCTTTAAATAGATTATGATATATTAGAAAATGTACTGGAATTGACATAGTAATTTAAATTGGCTTGCTGTAGATTACAGCTAGAGAAGATCAGCAGAAAAATTGAAAAGTTGAAAGGAAAAAAAACAGCTACTTCAAAAGTAATTTGTAAAGGCATATTTAATACCTAAGCTAATATGGAATAACTTGTCAAAGAAATCAAGCAGTCTACTCTGAGAATCAAATAGTCGAGAATTGATTTAGCATTTAGCATATCTAATCCTATTATGCATTGTTTATGCCATTTCAGAATCCTGTATGAATCATCTCTGAAATTTTTGGATGAATTTTTGAATCCTTGACCATGCAGAAGCTTTTGTCATGAAAATTAAAGAGAGGAAGATGTATTGGTTTTTAAAAAAGATTACCTTGTAAACTTTTTAATAGTTAAAGTTTGTTTTCTGCTATTCTGTACATTTAAAGCAGGCAAAATGTATAAAAGTGTGTATAGAAATCATGTAATAGTAAAGATTTTTTCAAACAGCTGTAAAAAGGTTATTCTGTATAAAAATGTCTTATTTGGGGGGGATGTACAATCAGTATCTTTGTTTTTATAAAACAAGTAATAATAGTCTCTTATATACTTTGAGATTGAGGTGGCACATAACCTCAGTCCCTCTGAAGACTGTAGAGCATATCCCTAGAGGTTATGGAAACGAATGTAATTTTGAGGCACGTGAAGAACAAAACAGTGACTGAAAATAGCCATCATAACTTCATCAGAGGCAAACTCTGCCTAACCGACGTGATTCCCTACCTTTTGTGGAAGAAGAGAGAGCAGAGAATGGCATCTTCCCTGTCATTAGCAAACACTTTTTACACAGGCGTAGACAGTATCATATAGGCAAATGGGAGAGAGTGGACTGGATGAGCGGACTTAGAAGGTGGGGGGGAAACTGGCTGGACAATCAGACTTGAAGAATAATGATGCTACAAAGTTAGATGGAAAGCTGGTTAGTAATGGCACTCCTCAGGGCAGATACTGTTGCCAGTACTATTTAACATTTTTATTAAAAGCTTGGGTGATGGGATGAAATGCAACCTCAGTCTGTTGGCAGATGACACAAGCTTGGGAGCAGTGGTTGACACACCGAGGGGTAGGGTGGGCCTATTCAATGGGAACCTGACAAGCCGGGCTTAAGGATCAATAAATCTCAAGGCATTCAACAAAGACACATGCTAAGTCTTCTACCTGTCATACAGTAATCCTGTATACTAGCACAGATATGTGCGGAAGGGCCATCTTTTTGTGTCTTCACCTACCTGGATGAGGATTAAGAAAAGACTTTTTTCAGAGGTACACGTGAAGTGAATATGAGTCAACTGAAACAACTTGCAGCAAGAAAAATACTTGTTGGATGTAAGAAAAAAAATTCATTATGAGAGTAAATTGAAACTGGAAATGGAAGAGGAACAGGTTGCTCAGAAAGGCTGAGGAACATCCATCCTTGGAGACGTGCAGCACTCGACTGACAAGGCCCTGAGCATCGTGTCCTAGTTTTGAAGTTAGCCCTGCTTGAGCTGAGGACTGGACCAGATTATCTCCTGAACTTCCTCCCAACTTAAATATTTGCATGATTCAGTGACAAAGTGTACTGCAGGGAAAATGCCATAGCTGTTAAACATATACTTGATTAATGCATAAGTTAAATTGTTTTATATTTAGCTACTTTAATAAATTAATACTAATGATGCAGATAATGCAGACATGTAAGCCACTTACTTAATTTTGTTAATGCAACCAGATGCTCTCCTAAGACTAGTAACAGAATGCTGATTGCAGAATGTTATTTTGCCTTAGCTGAGATTTCTTTAACTGAGATGTCTAAGCTCACGGCATGGTTTAACCCCAGCTGGCAACTAAGCACCACACAGCTGCTCACTCATTGCCCCCCTCCCCAGTAGGGTAAAAGTGAGAAAGAAACTCATGGGTTGAAATAAAATCAGTTTAATAGTGAAAAAGAAATAACAATAATTAAAGAAAATTGTAAGGCAAAGAGAGAAAAAATAACAGAGAGAGGAAAATAAAACCCAAGACAGAGAAGTGATGCAAATGAAAACAATTGCTCACCACGAGCCAACTGTTGCCCATCCAGTCCCCAGGCAGCAGTCCCCCACCAACCCTCCCCCTAGTTTTATTGCTGAGCGCGGTGTTCATATGGTACGGGCTGTCCCTGGGGTCAGCTGGGGTCAGCTGTCCCAGCCGTGTCCCCTCCCAGCTTCCTGTGCTCCCCCAGCCTCCTCGCTGGCGGGGCAGCTGTGTAAGCACTGCTCAGCAGTCGCTAAACATTGTGTGAGCAACACTGCTTCCAGCACAACCCCAAACGGCCCTGGCTGCTATGAAGAAATTTAACTCTACCTGGTAAAACCAATACAGCTCATAATGCTGTATTTTTGTCTGGTTTAGAAGGAGATCTAACAGAAATCCCCAGAAAATTATTCAGCCACAGACTAAAAGTAGCATACGGTGAGCAGCTGAGACCCGGAGATCTAACACTTAGTTACCTACAGTTAAGTGCAGTGATTCTCACTGTATCGATGCAAATGCCTTACTGAGGTCTCCGATGTTCTCTGAGTGGCTCTGAAACTAATAAATTTAACCAAATGAAGATGGACTCCTCATTCTTGATTAAGATTTGTGTGCAATGCTGTACCCCTGTGTATCTAAACAGGCATCTGCTGTGCTGTTTTTCTTTCTGTGGTAAGAGGTTGTAAGGTTTTTTCCTAGTATCTGCTCTGTCAAGTGCAATGAACTACCTTTGTCCTGCTTTACATCAAATTCATACTTTAGTGCATAAAGTATACTGGATAAAAGCTAATTTAGCTGGAACGTTGATATTTAAAAGCAATCAAATTCTTAATAAACAACTGTCAGACTTTGCAACAGGAAAGTCAGTATGTGTATGGATTCATGAATTCCAGATTTACCTTATCCACAACAGGAGCCTGAGCCAAAAAGACTAATGCTGCCGCAGCAGGTATCTGCAGATCTGCCAACCGTTTATCTATCAACATCTTTATAAAAACTGTGTTCTTTGGCCTTCATTCTTCTACATCTGTTAACAGGCAGGTGTTCCAGTAATGACCTTTTAAATCTTCTGATTATACAAATTACTTAATGAATATATAAATCACAGCTCATTTTTTTTGCTTCTCCGTCTTTCAGTATTTGCTTATAGAAGAGAATCCAAATTTACTGCCTTGGTTTTCCTCAGTGTATAATATTGCTTTTCCAGTTTTCACATTTCACAGAATACTTGTTACAGATGTAAGATCCCTGAGCCTGAAAGAAATAAAGGTAATACCAACATCAGAAATATGCAGATTTCTTTGTAAGAACTCTGAGGTGATACTGCTAGGAAGGGAGAAAGGGTAAGAAAGTTTAAAGATAAACCTTTGTCCTCCTGGTGGCAGGCACTCAAGTGGTTCTCAAGAGTGTTGAAATCATTTTGCGTCAGTCATGCAGCTGGTGTATAGATTTCAGCTCAATTTCTAGTCCAGCTCTACTATAACTGCTCTGACAGGTGGAAAAACATCGGCTTTCTGCAACACAAGCAGTGATGTTCGTAGGCTGCCTTGAGTCCATCAGGGTCTCGGTGGCAAATTTCACAAAAATACCATAAGAGTTCTAGGTTTTCCTTGCTGTTCTCATTGCAAACTAAGTCTTGCCAAAATGTTAAATCCTTATATTTTCCTTCTGTTTCAAAGATATATATAAATAGTACATTCCTTAAGCTGAGTTATCTTTTGGAAACCTGTAAAACAGATTTGTTTCATCTTATTCATTGAAAGTGCTGTTGGCATGCTACAGAAGGAGAGGGGTTGGTCTTTGGTTTTTGTTATGGAATAAGCTCAGTATTCAGCCAGCTGTGCTATCCTAATTCTATGTCTGAGAACTTCCCATAATTTCAAGAGAAATCCTTTGAGATCTGTTCAGCTTTTTCAAGAAACTTTGATTAATAAAATAACTTGAGATATGAACGAGATAACGCCATCCTAAGATACTCCTTTGATCAACTTGCACTGGCAGTCGCTGTTAATGTACAACTGAAAAATAAATTTTTTAGTCGCAGTTGTATCTGTAAGTGGCATGCCTATAGCTCTGCCCTTCAGGCATACGTATGCAGTGTAAGTGTTACTGAAGAAAGCAACAGCTTTAAAATATTTGCAGTAATCTTCTGTGTTTTAACTTTGTTTGTAGGGACTTGGTCCCTTTTTGGATGACAATATTAATTTCCTCTCTTGTCTGGCTGGGAAACAAAGCCCAGCAGTCTTCCATCTATCACAGGAACCAGGAGAAGCTCACAAGCTTCTTTCTTAGCAAATAAATGTCTGCAGGTATGGATCCAAGCTTTCAGACTTGCCAGAGAAAATCAAAAGCCTGCCCTGCACCTGCTGTTTACTCCCATGACAGATGCAATTCACTTTGCACTTAAACTCACGTGTGCTGCTGCTATCAAGTGCTTTGAGGTCTTCTCACTTACAGGAGGAAATCAGAGGGCCTAATTTTGATAAAATCTTTCACCTCACTTGATAAATGCTTAGCAAAGCACACTTATGATAATGACTACAACGTGAAATCACAAGACGCCAGCTACCTTGTAGTACGATTTCCTGATCTGCTCCAGTGTCTTGTGAGCCAAGACCATCGTATGGTGTCCTGCCATGACCGTGCTAGGAGAACCTACAGCAGCAGCTGCCCGCTTCAGAAGTACTCCCATCTTGGCAATTAGCTGGTCAAGGGCAGCTTTCAGAAACAGCTGCAAAACTTCCCACAGGCAGCCAGCAGTTCTTCAGTTCCATTAAGCCACTGCAAACAGGCACCGATCTTGCCTAATCTACTTCAGA
Source organism: Tetrax tetrax (assembly GCA_009806455.1). Classification (NCBI taxonomy): domain Eukaryota; kingdom Metazoa; phylum Chordata; class Aves; order Otidiformes; family Otididae; genus Tetrax; species Tetrax tetrax. Next base: position 10,679 of record WHYT01012759.1, on the reverse strand, counting down.
TAAGACTTCTGGGCTCTGTGCAGCTGTGTTGCTGCTTGTCTCGGCATGACCCCAGGCACAGCTCTAGGCTTCAAAAAGCTACGTGAATTAGCTTTCATTTACTCAGCAATCATTGGGATTTTTTTCACTGGTTGTTCGGCATAAATGTGCCCTTAGTCTTCTCTAATAACAGTGGGTCATTTGTCTCCGTTCAGTTCCACATCACGGTTCTAAAAAAGCTGCAGAAATTGTATGCATTAGTACTGAGGAAACTTCAGCAGTGGAAATTCACTTTCTGTTATATCTGTCAGCATTTTTTAAAACAGTATTGCGGTAGGAGTTCTGTTACCATTATTTTCTTACTGCTTATGACTCTAGGAAGTAGAAGTTGCTACCAACCCTTTTCTCCTGTGTCATTTTTTTAACCAGAGGACCACTTTGTTTTCAGCAAAATAACTTGGTTCTCAAATACATGAGTTTACACTTACTCATTTCATGGTGCTTATATTACTTCAGACTTCACATTAATAAATTTTTCCTATGTAAAATCTTAGTCCTTTGTTTGATAGTGCTGTCAACTTTGTCCCAGTTTCAAATATATGTTCAAATTTAATTAGTTTATGCATATTTTTGTACTGTCATTAATGAAAATATTAAATAAGGTGCCATTCCAAAACATCATTAGTAATCCCCTTTCAGCCTCATCTGCTTCTCTCTCCCCTTCAATCAGTTCCTTACCCAGCTTGCTATTTCTATAATAATCCTTGTCTTGGGTTAATAATTTTTCTATATGCTGCAGTAACAGATGCTTTGCTGGAAAGCCTTACATTTTAAGTAGGTACATTTTAGCAGTTCTTGCTGGAAAGGTAGGTGAATCTTGTACAGCCATATGCCTACGTCAAAGGACATTCAGGATAGAGCCAGCCCAGCCTCCTTTTTTCGTTCTTTGCATGCATAATGGCACATGCTTCTCATCTCTTGGGGTAATTATTAAACACTTACATAAACTGTTTGTACTAGCTCAACTTTCATGTGAATAACGAATATTGATGTGGCATTTTTTTCTTTTGTTTCTTACCGTAACAATCCTTACTTACCAATTGCCTAAAATGGTACTTGAGTATCAGCTTACTACCAAGAAATGTTGACTTTGTGCAAGGACCTTCCTGAAATCCTACCATGCTCATTAAAGGCAAGTATTAGAAATTTATTTTCTCAGAATAGCATTTAAAGGAAAAATACAGCATCTGTAAGAAGCCACAAATCCAGTTAGACCCATCTAAGAGAGTACATAAAACCAAACCAGAACAAAACATAAAGGTGAATCCAGTTCCTGCTCTAGGCTGTTTAATGTCAGCGTGACTGAAGCTCTCCCACCGCTCCATTGAAGGAAAACCTCCTTTTACAGAGGGAGCTCATTTTGCTGATCATAATGGCAAAAGCTGTGTCCTTTCTTACATCGTTCTCTAAGATTGGACACTATTATTACACAGAACAAAGAAAAAGATTTTACTCTCAGTATTTTCTCAGTTCCACACTAAGAGAAGTTCTAAGGCTGGTCCTTTATTTAAAAGCTGTCCTTTATTAAAAGTGACCATCCTTCATGTCAAAAATAGTTACCTTCCTCTCGTCCTCTGTCCTCAGATTGCCTCTCACAGACCACTGCTCTTCATCTGCAGGATGGCTGTTCTCATGTGCCTGTCCACCCACAACGCGTAAAATACTTGTTTTACAGTGGCAGCTGTTTCTAGCAAGGGCCTTAGCGAGTCACCGGGCTGAGCAGATGAATTTGCCCCCATGCCAGAGCTGCTAGGGGAATGACCACAACAGCCTGTCTTCTTCAGATCTTTCAATCCACACTGGATTCCTGCAACAATATTCAAACTCAGGGACAGGAGCAAAAATGTCCGAGACATATACCGCATGACGTACTACTCATCTACGACCAAAAAGTCTGATTTTTTAAATGAAAAAAAAATTAAAGGTGAGGTTGCTAACTTTCAGTGTTTATCAGATTATTTTTTTTTTACTTTTTCAGATGTCTGCTATTGTCAGAATTTAAAAAGCTAAGGTTATGTTCAGACTGAAAAAGAAGGAACGTAAAACTAGTCCATCTGCAATGAAATGGAGAACTGTTTGATGCAAGAAAACGAGAGAATTTATCAAGGGATCTGATTACAGCCTCCTGATTCCCTGATTTGATCTGCACTGGCATCGACAGCAATATTTAGCTCCTGAGCCATCCATCACAGGTCAGCCAGCCTCTGGGGAATTCTTATCTTCCCAGTTAAGATCATAAAGCCTTACACTGCCTGAGCAGCGCGTAGAGATCAGGGAATCTAGCCTGCCGTTTTTAATTTATCAGTGTATCACGATCCATTGACTGGATGCTGAGAAGCAGGCTTGTTTCAGTGTGATCTGACATTAGAGAGCGCTCGGTGCTGGCTGATGAAACTCCTGTGCAATTAGCACATCTGCAGAGGTGTGATGCTTTTGGCTTTGGAAACAAGTTGACTTTATGGAAAAAAATATATATGGAAATGTTTGGGGTTTTTTTTGTAATCACGGTGAGGGGGAAGAGGAGAATTCTTTTTTCACAAATGGTTTTGAAGACCATCTTCATCCCTTTTGCTCTCAACGTTCCTGCTGCAGTTCCAGTTTAGGATAGCTCTTTTACCTCTAATTTTATTCGACTGCTAATGAAAGAAAATGCCAGTGACAAGCTTATTTTTGTCTTACTATTCTTTCTAGCTGTGTTTAATGTAATCGTTGCCAGTAGAATTTTGCACTTTTTCACTGTGATAATCCTTTTTTTCATTGGCAATATAGGAGATGTAATGATAAAATACTAAATATCCATCATAAACCTCAAAGCAGGAACCTTGTTCTTCTGCCTTATAAATCACTGGGAGAAATTCCCTTTCCACAAGGTGGGACTTCCTCTCCTGGCAGTGGATTTCCTTCAAGCACAGTGGGGCCCAGCCAGGCTGGGCTCTAGGTAGTTCCTAATGAGCACGCTGGGGCCTGCGAGGGAGGAACTCACAAATCTCATCATAATTTTCTCACACAAAAGAGGCTAACTGTAGGTTAGGATGGCATGAGGAGGTATGGATTTTTAAATAGTAAGATTTTTGCAATAGTGGCCAGCTTTTTGAAAGTTGGTAGTCACTCCTTGGCTTTACCAATAGCAGGGCATCCGCATTTATTAACACTATTGCATAAGAAAATAATTCCGTATGACTCAACCCACTCAGTCATTTACAGTAGAAGCTCTATTATATGGAGCAGAAAAGTTCATGGAAAATGCTCAGCCTAGGAGGAAGATTCCCTTGAGAAGTCAAGTAAGCGTTTTTGTTTGGTCTTTGATGCTCTGTTGGAACACTCTGAACTACAACAGAGAGTAAAGGGAAGGCTTTTTAAAGTAGTGATTTGGAACAGAAAAAGAGTCTTCTGTCTCTTCTATTATTCAGCTTTTAATAGTTTCACTGAAACCTATGACTATTCTTAACATAATCTTGTACTTACATAGACACATAATGTAATTTCAGTGTAGTCCAAACAATGTTGTTTTCCCCAGCTGTCATTACCGTGAACTTTCCCTCTTCTTTTTTTCTGGTCACAGCACATCCTCAGTAACCTTCCTTTAAAAGAAACACATCATGGGCAATGGTCTAAGCAGTCTTGCACTCTGAGATATCGAAATGCCTTGAGCAAGACTTTCTGAAATTTTTACACTAGAAATTATGCACTTAATTTATTTTTTTAATCTTTTTTTGCTATTCAAAATAACCCATGTCAATAAGCATTAAGCTATAAAACTGAAGTGAAAATTATCAGAGCTCAACTGACCTTGCTCCATTCTGAGTTGCTATCCAACATATTTTTCAATTCTAGATTTCCTCCCAATATATTTCTCAACAACGCTCCACGTTTATAGTTATACAACAGCTACAGCAAATATTCTAGCCTGTAGGTCACCACCAGGTTTGCCTCTATTACAGTAAGCAGGACAATAATGTTTCCCAGATAGAACACAGAAAGAGGATGAGCTTAACCCAAAAGCCATTGTCTTCAGCAATAAGCAGCCAAAGAGAGAGCGACATGCGGGAGAGAAAAAATGGAGAGGAGCACGAGTGGCTTCTTAACTCTGTTGTCCCACACTTCCTCTCGCCACCACAGCAAGGAGCTGGAAAATGCAACCATCTGCACTTTGCAATTTGTGAAATCAGATCCTCTCTTGAACGGAACACGTGAAAGCGTCTATGGATGAATCAAAACCCTTGCTGTTGATGGCACAGCAAATATTCAGTGCTTTTTCTCCACTCATTGTTCTACATATAGCTCTACTCTTCATCTGCTGCCCGCTATTCACACCGAGCTCTGAGGACCAAACTATTTACTTCCACAATGGCGTTACTATGGTGCTATTCACTGCTGGCCCAGAATTGCACAATGATTCATAATCTTTCCAACTCCCTGTAGGTTTTCTTATCACTGTTTTACAAAGGTACGGTGAGACTAAGTTAAAAAATGGCCATCAATTTTAGGAACTCAGTATGAGATGTCACGTTGTAAAGTACTTGTCACCTCAAAGCACCTGTCTCCAGCTGCCATCGTGGGTGCTAAGCACCCTCTGAACCAGAGTTCAGGTTCCCAAATCAGACACAGAAAGTGAGGTACACGTAACCAGAGCTCCCCAGCGGCTTTAATCAACTACAGGCCCGTTCCTTCGGAATGACAAAGTGCGGTAATCTCATTCGTCCTTTAATTGAGAACAAGAGGAGTGGGTATCTCAAGGGGATTAGTTATTGGTTGTAAAATCCATTCACTAAGTATCAAATCTTACAGATTAGCAAACCAGCAGAACAGATGATGGAAATTTTCCTCACAAGCCCAAACTGCCATGCACACTGAAGTAAGTGGCTGATCTGGTACCAAGGGTTCCTACAGCCTTACAAGTCAGCTCAAAACACGCTGCACCAAGCACTCACATGCACAGATGTTTAAGTCTTCGGTTAATGTAAGTCACATTGATAGTTTTCAGTTAATGTAAGTCACATCTCCTGCTGTTCTCACAGGTAATTTTCTCTAGCTGCAGCTCATCTCTTAGGCCCTGAACACTCCATTTCAGGCTCCTTTCCAACTGCTCTTTCCAGCAACACATAAAAACCATTATCATTCAGTTACAGCACAGGGAATAAAAGACCAGCTCACAGCTCACTAGTCATAACTAAAATCAACCTACTTTTTTTCCTCTCCTTTTTTAAACTGTCAATTGTACAGTTGCACAGCTCTCAAGGATTTTCTTCTGGCTCCGTGTTGAACTCCTGCTCCTCAGTGATGCAGAAATATCTACAGTAAAACTTTTAGAATGCTCCAGAGTAAAGACATTTTCTAATACAATTTGGGAAACAAGAAAAAGGGCTTTAAAATAGCTGAAATCAACAGCACATTGAAACATTATTCCTAGATACACCTGAACTGCTGTGATATTCATAAAATGAATCCTACCACACTTTTCCATCAAGCAATCTGACATCTTCTAGACCCTGCAAATATTTATTTTTGTGCTAAACTATATGAATACTGTTTTGTGCTAAAACAGTATGAATTAATTTAAAAATTTCAAAGGTTCTGCTAGTTTTATAGACATACAATAGCTAATACTGAATGCTAAAATCCTTTCAAGTACTTTTAGTTAGACTATGAAATGTTCATAGTCTGAGAAAGAAAGACCATGATCTCTGCTGATATGTCCTGGGCCTACACCTTTTCCATCAGTTAAAGATTCCTCCCTTTAGGAACTCTCTATTCTGTTAATAAACTTAGTCCCGGAATGTAGAATACAACCACCAAATCAAAATTTAAGTGAGTATTTGTACTGCTGTTTAAAGAGTTATATGACTTTAGCTCTCAGTAATCCAGGCTTCAGCACAGCTTCTCATCCTCTAAACACGCTTAGTGTCTCAGGCACGGGATGGCTTTTCATTATTGCAGAATAAAGTCCTTCATTCTTAACTGCTTTAAAATATTAACTATTTTAATTCTATATTTCTAAAAATGTGTACATGGAATAAGTGATATGGTCTCTCTTAATGAAAGGGTTGAATACACAGAGCTATATAACCATGCATGTACTTTTTCAACATACATAAATGGAATAAAAGACTTGTAAGTGCATAGTGCAAAGTTTCTGTTAACTTTTTTATAATTTTAATCCCAAGAACTATTACAGCCTCTACAATGCAGTTGCAATAATCCACTCTGTAATTAAAAAAAAAAAAAATCTTATCACTTTAAACTTTCCATCAATAATAATGAATAAATATAATCAAAATGTTTGTTTCCAGAATATGAATGTGTGAACAGTTCTGCAGTCGCTGTTCGAGGAGTGTCTTTGCCAGATCACCCTGAAGAGGGTCCAGTGCTCATCAGCCTCCTAAACCAGAGTTTATGACGGCTCCCACCAACAACATGCAAAGCAGCAATCAGTACTGTTCCTCTTGTAACCATGGTACTCCAAGATGTGGCTCTAGAGATGGTTTTTCTAGCCTTATTTCTCACAGTCTTCTGAAAGAAGTCCTCCAATCACAGGCAAGGTGCAGGAGGATTACTGTTGCTCAACCAGCTCTTTCTGCCCTCAAAAACGCATGGTGAAGGTTACACGTGCAGCAGTGAGCCTCCCTTTGTGTCTGTATACACATCTACAGGCTCTGAACATTTTACCTATGTCCTCTAGAGCCAGAAAATGCAAATAATACAGTCATCTAAATCCTGTCTTGTCTGGGCATGGGTATAGCACAAATCTGTCTCACCTCTTTTGCCCCTACCCCCCGCCCCAATACATCTTAAAGCTCTGCCAGGATATCTGGGTTACTGAATCTCACATAAACTGCCTTGTAGATATTGTTCCCTGTGGATTTTGGATCCATTAACAGGACAAATGATCTGCAATTAATGTGCTCAGAAGCCTTGATTTGGGGAGGTGGGGAGAGGGGGGACAAGAGGAAGAAAGAAAATTAAGACGGTAATTTGAACGGTGGTGTTTTGGTTTTTTTTTTGGTTTTTTTTTTTTTAAGAGCATGTTTACCTATGCAGGTAGACTGTATCGAGCATAGCTGGAGCTGACCTTTTGTTCAGGCTCTTCTTTATACTTGGCTAAAGTGACAAACGGCTCTGTGATCCTTCAACGAAACACGCAGTTCTGTCCTGTACAAATACACATGTACGATTTCTGCAGTCATGCAAGTCTACCTACGCTTGTAAATATAATTCCCATTTGTAAATAAAAAACAAATCTGCAAAAGCTGACAAACACGACCTCAGTGACTAAGTACACAGTAAAACTGAGATGCTACCTTTGTGTTTTCTAGTCCTCATACTGAGCCTTTAACGATCACATTATTTTAATCCTGTTTACAACATTTTACTCATATCACATAATTACTTATAAGTATATAACTATTAAGAGTATTTTCCCTTTGTGTATTTTTATGCCTACTTTATGCTTTATTTTAACTGAATACTATGTTTATCTTTTTTTTTACCCCCGCACAATCTTTGGTTTCATGTAATTTTCTTCTTGCATTTCTAGAAATTCTATCATTAACTCAATTCTCAGCTTATTAATTCTCCCTACTATTTAATCCTAGACAGCATTAAATAAACAAAATGAATCCTGTACTCATCTTCTTGCTTCTTCCATGCTAAGCTGCTGCCTACGGATGTCTTTTCTAGCAGGGCTGTTTGCTTTTGATCTAATCTTGAATGGTCCGGTGAAATTGAGAGTAGGGGGGAGGCCGACCTTCCTGTCCAATGGTTAGATCATGTCTTTGAATCAATCAGAGCAAAAATTTGAACCTTTAAAATCTCAGGCCATGCAGGTGTCCTGGCTACTGGGCAATTAGCCATTCTGGGATCATTTCTGGCCCTTTCTTGATGTTTTTCTGGCTCCGACTAACAGATTTTTGATTAAAACATGTATGTTTCTCATCAAAAACCTTAGTCAGACAAGACAGCGTTTTCAAACAGAAAATATTTATTCGAAAAACTCCTGTTCAGCTGTGGTTACCATGGATAAGGATGTAAATCTTTCATATGTATAAAATCATATAGATTATCCAGCTCTTCTTTCGCTTGGCCTAGCATGTTGGGAATCATAAAAAGACTGAGATCCAGCAATTAAAGACTTGCTAAACTTCAATAGATCATTCACTGTGCTGACATTTTCAGATCTACAATTTCCAAATTTTCATATTACCTCACGTTCACTTCCAGACACAGCAATGGAGAGCTGATATGCTCAGCCACCATTCAGTATCTTTACCAGTTTAAAATCCCTTACCAACAAGATTTAAATATGCCCTTACAGAAATAACTTACTGATACTGTCTTCTACTCCTTTTTCAAAATTATCAAATCCTGCAGTTTTGTTTGAGCCTCACAACATCCTTGACTTCAAGAACGTAGTCATTTTTCTAGATTTTCTGGTAATTTTCACGAATTACTTGTACCCTTTAGGATTTCTTTTTCCACAGCTCAGAAATTTATTGAAAACATGATAATAAAAACCACAATCAAAACAACCTCACAAGGTTGGTAGACCTAAACGTGGCTGCTCGATTTCTTATACAAACTATTAAAAACCTTGGCACTGAGAAATGTCTTGAGAAAACGACTGTGAACCAGCAAGCAACCTGCATGTGTCATAACATGTTATTTACACTGTGATACTGTTATTCATCTAATTTACACACAGACTCAAGTCTTGCAGTTTTTACAAGTTATTAACAAAATTCATTATACCTAATACCACTGACTTCAGTCTGCCTGCTCCTGGGGCCTTAAGACAGAGCTGTGTGCCTTTGCTAGGTGCAGCCTGCTATGAAGCTGTAAAACATAACGAGGTAGGGAATGCTTTACACTTGCCAGCCCTGAGAATTGCTACTTGAGTTATTTCCAAACACCCAACTCACCTACCAATTGACTCCTTACTCTTTCTTTAATGCCTTACTCCTGTCTTTACAAACCTTGTGTACTCAAGGATTTCTTCCCGTCTTCGCTGAATGCCCTTTCTCTCTTTATTTTTCACATTGCTTCACACACATTTGAACAAATGTCATTATCTTCCTAATCCTCTGCATGGAGTGGCTATGAGAATTTTAATTTCCTTTTAAAATCTGCATAGTATTTGATCATAAATTCACAGGAGCTATGCAAATCACTCATTGCAGAGCTGCAGTGACTTCCAGTAACACCACTGCTATTCTGTATTTTGATGAACAACTTGTTCTCTTGCTGTGCCTGCCATTTGCTCCTTTCTTACCTTCAGTTGTTTTGCAGTTCTCTGCTAATTCAGATGACCTTTTCCCTCATTCCTACTACTAGCTTTTAAAGCCAGATGGTTTGCATAACCCATGAGAATATACTAATTTATGTTTCAGCACTTTCATTTCTCGTCTTGTCCTTTCCATGGAAAGCTTTTCCCTCCTTTTTTGTTTCTCCCCTTTCAGTGCTCGGATTTCTTTCAGAGTTGTCAGAATTGATTTTCCTGAGGTAAAAGGACCTTTTGGGTTAGTGAAACCACTCCTGTGCAAGATGTAAACAACAGACTTCAATGACAGAAATGCCTGAAAAGACCATCCAACCTTCTCTGCCACCTTTGAGGGGAGCAAGGAGGAGCAGCTGGAGCAGGGTTAGTTTGTTCTATGGGTTTTCATTATTTAGTTTTCCGGTGTATGGCAAAGCTACTTGACGTATTACAAATTTCACTCCTTCTTTTTAATACCTTGAGTGTGAGACTGTGATGGCTGTACCTGGTTAAAGCCAGGGATGAAGCATGCCAGGGAGTACAGTTGAGGCTCTTTACCTCAAGTATGAAGAAGATCAAGAGAATCTGAAACTTCAGGGAGGAATAGAGCAGATGTTGGGGTGATGGAGGGGGCTGGGACCAGCCATCACTCGCTGTGGCATGGAGCTGGCTGTCCTGCTCAAAACTGCATCCAGGAGGCCAGAAGGCATGGCAGCTGTGCCACCTGGGAAAAAGGCTAAATATTATTACCTGAGTTTGTGAGGAAACGAGAGCCTGTGGACGAGAAGGGAGTCTGTGGGTTTGTGCCTGAGACTCCTGCTCCCTCTCAGCGAGCACTCCAACTCATGCGGAGTGGTTCGAGGGCAGGTGGTGAGGACGAACAGGTCACCTCTGGGGAGGTCTCCTGGCCAAATATACACATCTCAGCTGCGGAAGGCGAGGGCTCATGAAACCCTTCGGGATGGCAAGTAATTTTATGGGGAAAAAAATGGCGATAAACAAACGGCTCCCGAGGAGGCCGCAGGGAGAACCCACCCGGCTACCGCGTTTTTCAGGACAAAACTTTCGCAGGGGCTGAACTGGTTTTACACACCGGTCTGTGGAACGAGCGCGTCGAATAATTCCCTCCCCATCCTCAGCCATCTTTGCGGGGATCCGAGCGAACAACCCTTCTGGCGGGAGGGCTCCCCCCTGCCCCTCGCCCGCCAGCGCAGAGGTCGGGCCGCGCCCGCAGGCCCTCGGCCCGCTCGAGGCGGAGCCTCCCTCAGGGCCCGTGGCGGTTTTGGGGGGCCAGGGGAGACCCCCTGCCCTCACCCCGCCGCAGGAGGGGACCGCTACCCCGCAACCCGGGAAGGGCCTTTCCCCGCGGCTGGGCTGGGCTGGGCTGGGC